>JANIJG010025435.1:9732-19799 GCA_024611175.1 Megaceryle torquata
AGTAGTTACTAAGGAGAAGAGGCCAACACCCACCTCTCTACAACCTCCTTTCAGGGAGTTGTAGAGGGCAATGAGGTTCCCCCCCAGTCTCCTCCAAACTAAACATGTTTACTAAACTTGTTTAAAAAGGAAATCAAACAACAAAATCTTCCCATTTTGTTATGAAATACTGGTACTTAAGAGACCAAATAAGGAAGAATTGGCCGTACAAATATACCTAAGATGATAGAGTAACTTTGTAGACAGGAGATAGAAGCTATTCCTAACTGGTCACTTACTCCTATTTTAAACACAACCTCCATATGACTTACTCTGAACTTACAAAACAGAGTATTAAAATCAGCATATTTTAACATCATCCTAAAAGTGAAGACTCAAATGTTGAAGGTGAGGGACAAGACTTGTATTAAGAACTGCACCACAGTAGGAAAATTGGAATTCTTAAAACACATGGCATAAAGCAGACGTTTTCCCTAAAAAGATAGATACCAGCACACATCAATCATAGATGGGCTCCATCACCTTCTTCCTCCAACAAGCTTTGCCCTTCATTTCACAGTAAGATATGTACTCCCCATATTTCTGTTGTCTGAAATACTCCTGATTTTTGTTATATGTGCTTAACACCACAGCCTGCTGTCAGCAGAAATCAAGACAGAACAGAGCAAGTTGTGCCTTCTGCAAGCCTGCTGCTTCTGAAAATAAGTTATTGTGACATGACTCACGTGATTTTTCTTTTTTTTTTTTTTTTTGCCTTTTCTTAAACTGGCTTATGTGCAAAATTAGACTGATGTTTAAACAGTGTCAGGCTGTCAGAGAGAGAAAACGACAGTGCTACTGTGACATGAAACATGACAAGAAGAAAGATTAATCACTTACTCGAAAGTGAAAAGTTGAATTCAAAACGCATAACCACGTGTCCCAAATTTGTTATAGCAGGTGAAAGACTGAATGCTGATCCCAAGATATGCTTCATAAATTCCAGTTAACTGATAAAATTTGTCTATTATAACAGCAAACATACTTTGAAAACAAAGATGATAGAGCTAAAGGTAAAAAGTTCCCTAGGGCAAAAACATTTGCTTTGGGGTTATAATTTATACACATACACCTGAAACAAGTTAGTTTCCTACTCAGACTGGAAAAGAATTTCCAAACAGGAAACATTTGTACTGAGAAGAAAGGAGGGGGTAAGAATTCAGTTGTAAATAAAGCCAAAATTAAATTAAATAAAATTAAATAAATAAATAAAAACAAACAAACAAACAAAAAAAACACACCCCACAACACACAAACCTAAAATCAAAGTATTTCATCTGTTTATTCCAACACTTCATTTTAAATCAACTCTACTAAAGCAGAATATTCTCCTAAATACTTTTCACTTCCATTTCTATCATATTTCCATTTCTCCCACTGGCAACCTTTCAGAATCGTTTCTCAGTATTTGTGCAAGGGGTCAAGCATTAGTTTATTTATTGGACACGTCTGAAGATTGAAATGGTTAGTCAGTAGTTAGTGACTAGTCTAGCAAAGTCTGCTGGGGAAACAAAAAATGAATGAAGTAAAATGTAAACTAATAACATTAAATGTACCCATAATAATGTGGTAACAAGCACAATTTCACCATTAAAGATTTTTAATTCTTTAAGTGTAGGGCATTTTGTTCCTAACTGCAACTCCCCTGGAAAGGTATAAATGCATGGAAATAGCAGGTGATTTTCTCAGAAGCGATGCAGCAGATACCAAATCAAAAATATTTCCCTTTTTAACAGAAGGTTCTTGCCTCGTGGCTCAAGCATATCTAACAACTCCTTTATGTGCTCTGTAGTTAAATTAGTCTCTGAAAAATAGTTCCCTATCAAACCATTTTTCCTTTCACACATTTCAACCCAATTAAAGACAAGAAAGATTAGTGTGAAAGAGACAGTTAATTTTAGAAAATTTATGCATAGACCCAAATGTGTTTAATTACTTCACTATTTCCCACATGTAGGAAAATCATTTTTAAGTAGGCTGTAAAACAGTGTTTTAAAAAGTAAAATCAACGACAGGAGCAGTTCAGTACAGAGTTATCAAGTGGTTATCAAATTAAAATTTAGCTTCTAAAACACTTACTTGATTTTTCATCAGATTTTTAAAGAAAACTACAAGCCATACTCAAAATTGTTTTCTAATGTGCTTATCATGAGAATACTGTAAAACTCTAAAGAGTTTTAGACACAATGAAACTCTCCTCTCCATTTCCTTCTGTCCCTTTCTTTTCTCCCAAGAAAGAATAACATAGAAACAAACACCGTGCTTGATATCAAACACGAAACACCCTAGTTCAGTGCACCCCTCGCCTCTATTGATACAAGGTGGCCATTCCACTGCCCACACAGACAGTGGGAGAGTAATACAGCAGAGGAGTCTGAGCTAAGTGGTGCACAGAAACCTTGCTTCTCCTTCACATTCCTACAAAACAGACCAAAGCCACGCCTTTACAAAAGCCTTCAAAGACCACTTAAAACCTTACAACTTTAGAACCATTCAACAACAGAGAGTTGGGAGTTTTCCCTGGGAAAAGAAAAAGGAAAAGAGGAGCAAAAGGAAGAAGAAAGCCAAGCTCAAAGGGGAAAACCAGTACTTTTTAATAAGGTTTTTTGAACCAGAGACTTAAGAACTGTGATTTGAAAGCTGTGCATCCATGCTTTAGATTTCATACGGAGCCAAATCTCTGAATGTCACAATTATTAAATTATTTGTACTTGAAGAACTCCACATGAACTTTACCAGTTTAATTACCCATTTTCCCACAATTAAAATATACATGCCATGCATTCTTTTACATACAAGTCTAAGCAATCTTTTGAAGTTGTCTCAATATTGTCAAAAGAGGAAAGAGCACCTTAATAGCTGTTTGACACTTAATAGTTCCCAGTAACTTAAGCCTGGTGAGGGACCTAGAGCACTTGGGGGCCCACTCCCCAGCTAAGTATCATCAAGGCTATAGAAACTCATATTTTGCTCAAATCTACCCTCATCCTTTCTTACTTCACCAAAAATATTTCATACAACACAGTCCTTAAAACCTCTGAAAGTCATGTTTTGCACCAGTTCTTTTAATTTACAACTTGCTCTAGAACATAAGAATGAAAAATGTGCATTCAGCACTAGTACGTTTAAGACCTATGGGGAAAGGAGCATGAGCTGAGGCACAATGTACAGTGCAAGCAGTTGTCCAAAAGCAAACAATCCACAGACATTGTCTAAAGGCATGAAAAACAAGGACCAACTGATTCAGTGTTTAAATGCTATCGAATCTAGGAATGAAAAAAATGTCAATTTACCTTAAAAACATTTCACACTTTTGGAAAAAAAATAAAAATAAAAAAACAACATAAATTGACTTTGAAATTTTTCTCCAAGTGTTTCTGTGTTTTTCAAATACAAATGATCTACTCAAGTGTAATTTAAAAAGTTCCCTTAGTTCTGTTTACTCAGTTCCATTCTTAGCTGAAGGAACAGCTTTCCATTTAAATATAAAGCATGAATTCAAAACAATATATAATTACAAAGGAATTATACTGCAAGCCACTGCAGACTGAGAATGTTTCTCCAAGAACCTGAAGTATATCCAGATAGACAAATGAAGAGATACTACCTTGTTAAAAAATGTGGCTTAAAAATAAATAAATAACACAATCTAAAAAAGAAAAATTATGCAGTCACACTATTTAACTGTTACATTTATTTATATTTTGCACTGCTAAAACTCAATGCAGTAACACACAACAGAACTTAACACAGTATTTTTTTTTTTTTTAAAGTCTTTTGCAATTAGCAGCTGGGAAGAACAGATCAATGTCTAATTAATAGAAAAGGCAATTTTTGTACAAGTTAAAAGACACGTCTTAAATCCACTAGAGAAAAAAAAAAAAACTACAACATAAAAGCCCCCAACCTTTTTACAAATTTCTCAATACTACCAAGCTACAAAACAGTAGCTATTAGAAATAATAAAATGTGCTAGATGACTCCAAACCCATAGCTTTTCTTTCTTCTCCTGAAAATGTTTAATTGCTTAAAACGCCAGTGCATTTAACATCGTGATTATTATTCCACCACTTAACTCAGTTATCAAGCCTTCTTTTACAAAATTTTCTTTTTTGATACATAGCATGTACAAAACCATTTTAAAGTACAATGCACCATGATGCTGCCAGAAGTACTTTATTATCACTAACGCAGTGAGCTAATAATGACTGAAGAGGGCAAGAAGTGTGATTTCACTAGCACTCAAATGCCACACACCAGGTTACAAAGGAGAGGGAGCAGCAATCAGCTGGAAAAAAAAAAAAAAAAAAAAAGATGGCCCGAGCTATCTCCATAAGACACACAAAGCAACAGAACAAGCATTGCCAGACACTACACACATACTTTTTACAAGGGGACTTGATCACATCATCAGCACCAGAGCCAATGTAGTTCAAAGGCTTACAATGATGGACTAATGTACTCCAGTGAAATCTGTGCTCTTACAATATTTAGCACTGCTGATCACCCAGTACCATACTATTACCAACAACAGGTTGCCCACCAGCTGGAGACCCAATAATAAAATACTGTGCCACCCATAGGTCACATTGGTGATCTGCAGGTCTTGGGAAGGAAGCAGATAAATGGGAGAATTCCTCTGCAGTGAAAGTGATAACAAGAAGAGACAGTGTCCCAGTGGCACCAGGCATTGCAATCTCCATTTTATCTTTGTGTAACGGATACAGAAGGCAGAGGCAGGCCAAGGGAGATGTGCTAACCCCAAAAAAGCTCCATGAAATCATACAGATCCTTTGCATGAGACATTTAACAGGGCATTACTTAGTTGTATTGTCATCAGTGATTCAAACATCACGTCTTAACACAACACCAGATAATTCATTCTCTAGGCTAAAGGTGTAAAAGCTCTAGAAGGTTTGCTCCTGGAATGAGCCTCTCCCTCTCTTGGGAGCAAGTTGAAAGCCCATTCTTTGGCCAGATAACCAAAGTCTACAAAGTAGTGGCTCCTACAGTCTTCTGGAACCTGTAAACTACTCCTTTCTCTTCAGTTCTCTGCATAGCATGCTAGCTGTCTTGCAGCTTCTGTCCTATGGAGATTTTGCTCCCTGGTTTACGAGGTCAGCAACTTGGCCACTCCAGGACAATTAATACCTGATGCTTAGATCTGCCATTATTTCTTGAGCAGATATCGATTACAGTGCCAAGTTTCCCAAAGTCAGAAACAATCTCTGAAAAGCACTACCAGCAAGAACACAAACCCATGAAGGTGCACACTTCCCTGCTGAAAGATAGTATACAACAGCTACTTAACACGTTAGCAGAACATGAAACTGCAGCCTCCCTTTGCTGTCAGCAGTGCCCCCATGCATAACGGAAGAGGACTCTGGCACACAGACCCACAGCCCCGCAGCTGTATTTCTGGCTGACCTCCACACACAGTAAATTTTACTATTACAAACACTTCTGAACTGGCTGTGGCGATTTTCAGGTACTGTCTGCCTCTTGTAATTAATTCAGTTCTACACCTACAGTCTTCCATAAAGAACAGGTGACGAGGTTTAATAAATATGTTGTTTGTGAAGTGCCAAAAAAAGAAATTGAAGATATTCCTTATGTGCTCTAGTACTTTGCCAAAATAGAGCAATCTACTCTAAAACTTGGCAATCTCAGCTTGGATAAGCAGTTGTTTACCACTCTGACAGAGGCTCTCAGACTTTGTGTTAGACTTTATTAAAGAAATTGTCTTGTCTGCAATATGTTCAACCAACCAACTATCCTGTATCTAATTTTCCTGGCAAGACAGCAGCTGGAAACAGGGGAATTAACATAAAAAAAAAAATGAATAGGAATAAGGAATGTGGTTTGCACACTTGGGAGTTCTCTGGAAAGCATGATTTAAAGGGATTTAGCAATGGTAACAGACCACTCAAAGAGACTAGCTTCAAGAGGACCATCTAATCTTTTAGCCCTTAGCTGCCTAAAATAGCAGAAAGTAGGCATATGATGCAATTAATATAATGTGTTAGTAAGAGAGTTCTGATTGTCTAAAATGTGTAGGGGCAAGTCTGTGTTTAAATGCATGCACATCCAGAACAAAGAGAGAAAAAGGAAAATGGTTGCAGGCCAGAGCAGAGGGAAGTTTTCCAGTGAGTGACCTGAGGAGTTTAGCCCATTCAGCTTCTCCAAAAGTTCAGAGCTGATGACAAAACAAATATATTTTCTCAAAACAAAAAATTAGACAACACTTGCTTATCAAACAACAATCAACACTGAAAGCTGACACTAAATACATTCAAACCAAAAGTGAAGTAATCCATTTCGAAAAGTGACAGTAACCAGTCCTTTGCCCAGATTAATACGTTCTTTGCAAACCATAAAATGGGAATTGCCTGGTACTGGCATACTTAAGAGAACACTGAATATTGGAGGAAGGGAGGCAAAATTAGAAAGCAAGTTCTTGGGGTTGTAAGATTATGATGCAGAGATGGAACACAAAAAAAATGAGGAAGTGCTACCACTACTTGCATAATATAGAAGTGGTTTGGGGTTTTTGCTTGAGGTTTTTGTTTTTGGTTTGGGGTTTTTTTTATTCCTCTCTCCAGAAGGTGAGAGCTCTAAAACCACAGATGTTATATCAAAGCCAGCAAGGGGCAGCTTCTAACAAAAAGCAAGACTAGCCAGGGCCAGAGAAGAGACTAGCCAGGGTAGAGGAAGACGGATCAGGAGCTAGTAATTCAGTGGAGATACAGGACATTGGCAAAGCCAACTGCATATTATCACTGCATAGGCTGGTTTCTAAATATATACAAAACAAAGAACCTCGTCTGATATTATTCTTGGTTGGTTGGTTTTGGTGGTTACTGGATTTTTTGTGTTTGGGTTTGTTGCTTTTTTTGTTTGTTTTGTTCTGTTTCATGAGATTCCTTACTCTTCTTCACTTAAATCATAGAATGGGTTTTTGCAATGGACATTAAAGACCATATAGTTCCAACTCATTATCATGAGCAGGGACACCTCTCGCTAGATTACGTTGCTCAAAGCCTCATTCTGGCCTTGAACACTTCCAGAGATGGGGCATCCACACCTTCTCTGGATAATGTTCCAGTGTCTCGCCACCCTCATAGTAAAGAATTTCTTCTTATATCTAATCTAAATCTACTCTCAGTTTTAAACCTTTACCCCTTGTCCTATTGCTACATTCCCTAATAAAGAATCCCTCCTTATCTTTCTTATAAGCCCCCTTTAAGTATTGAAGGCTACAATAAGGTCTTCCTGGAGCTTTCTCTTCTCCAGGCTGAACAATGCCAACTCTCTCAGCCTGTCTTTACTGGAGAGGTACTCCAGCCCCGATTACCTTAGTGGACCTCCTCTGAGCTTGCACCAACAGGTCCTTCTTACACTGGGGGCCCCAGAGTTAGATGAGTTAGATGAGAGTTAGAGACCCTTCCCCCAGGTGGGGTCTCCTGAAAGCAGAGTAGAGGGGGAAAATCATCTCCCTCAACCTGTTGGGCACTCTTCATTTGATGCAAGCCCAGGATGCAATTGGCTTTCTGGGCTTTGAGTACAACATTGCTGGCGCATATTCAGTTTTTCATCAACCAACACCCTCAAGTCAGTCTCCACAGGGAGACTCTCAATCCACTCATTGCTCAACCTGTATTTGTGCTTGGGTACATCTTTTTACCTATTTTTTAATTTCATATGAAATAAATTTCTGATTACCTATTACTTCATTTAGTTTTAAATATATCTTTTTACCTATTACCTCAAACAGCTTTTTTATAAATTCTTGAAATTTATTGGTAGTGAAGAGGCTCCTGTTTCATTGCACTGTAACTTTCTTAGATTTGATCTGATACTGTCTACACTTACATCAATCAGTTTTCAAATCCTGAGTCATTCTTCGTGAAAAACCTTAGATTCCTCTGCCTAACCCAAGACGAACTGAGACAAAGAAAATATCTGCTTTCATCCTTAAATAGCAGGGATATTCTACTCCCTACCCTCTCCACACAAGGCAAAGTTCTGTATCATGTTACTAATTTCCCATAGAAAGTACAGTAAATTGAACAGGTATGTGCCAGAACAAGCAGTATTTAGCCTTGCTTAGACATGGTCCCAATTAGAACTACAGGTCTAATTTTGATCAAGACTCCAGAGTTCACTGCAACAGGTGGCCTGGTCATACTGTAGTATGTTAGCATTACTGCTTCCTTAAAGTGAACAGCATCGATTCCCAGTTACGTATTATATCTAGTCCTTCAAAACAGGTTTAGGCATATGAAGAACATTCCAGATCTAAAGGTATTTTTTAGACATTTTTAAATTACACCTTCAAACAAATGGAATTAATTCTAGTAGTCTATATACTATGTATAGAAGTAGTCTGTACACTCTAGATTACCCAATGGCTGGGATAACTTAAGATAAACATAAAAGAAGAATGGGAGCTAGGTCAGATGGGAAACGTAATGTGCACTCCTGACTATTACGAACAACAAGCAACATGACGATCACAGAGGGCTAAAAGATGCTTTTGGTTTTCAGGGGGAGATGAGAAATCTAGTGTTTTCCTTTTTAAATATTTTGTTCAGAAAGTGCAAACATTAGAAATAAACAGTTCATCACCTTTAACAGATAGTTCAATTTTCTCTGTATCAGATACAGTCAATAACATGTCTTCCATTAACTGGATAAAACTATTTTCCACTACCTCAAAATGTACTACAGAATACATTCACCAGGCAACTATGACAGTGTTTATAACATGTTTGCAGTACAATTCTGATTTGGTTTTTTGTTCTTCTTGTTTCTTAAGAGTACGGAACATACTGGGGAAAAAGCCAAGTACTGGAAGTCCCAGTAACACTCACTGTTTACAGTGCAATCAAATGTTAACATAAGATAAAGATACTTCAAATGCTGTTTGTTATTTTTTCTCACTTCTACCTTATACGATTTAGAGATATTTAAAGTATGTTTATATTCTCAGCTATCCTCGACAGAGTGGCTTCTGTTACTAATTTAACAGCCAACAGAAAAAAAATAAATAGTTTGAAGCATTTATTTATGTGCTTTACACATTTGGGACAATATCAAAATGGACTGAACTACCCATTTTATTAGTTTTTACTTTTAAAGTAGTAAGACAGAAAAAAACACCTCTGACTTGAATTTCCAGAAGAGTTTCACAGCATATGTTTCTCTATGTATTAAAACAAGGATACAGGACTAAATTATGTGCCATGCTTTGGCTACCAGGAAGCTGGACATAGTCATCCCCACCTCACCTCTTCACCAGCCAGGTAGATCTGCTACATTTGCTCATATTAACTTTTAAGCCCTACTCTGATATCACAGAACAGTTAAAGCAGACAAGCAAATAACCTACAAACACCTTATAGCTAATGTTTATAAAGATCCAGATCATTCTGAGCCTTTTGATGTAACTCTCACAATGCCTGCAGGCAAGCATGTACAATTTTGATTTTGAAACAGACACTGATCAATTAAGTATCACAGCACAAGCATAGTCTTTTCAGTCAGCCTAAAAATCTGTATTTCCAGCTCTTATGTTACTTTTTAAACTTCTAAACTGTAGAATTGCTTATATCTTCATTAGCTTTAATGCAAAGCTGGGGTTCTGAATGCTGCAATTAGCTGTTTTCCTCTCCTGTATATGGCCAATTGTCATGGTTTAGGGTCAGGGTGGCCCCTTAGACCAATTAACAGATGCTCTCTGTCACCCCGCCTCCCTCCCCAAAGGGGAAGAGAAAAGGAATAAGGGAGAGAGACTTGGTGATTAGAAAAGGAAACGAGAACAGCTTTCATGAGAATAATAATAAAAATAAAATAGAATATGTACAAATATGTACAAAACCAGTATCGAACCCAACGCCCCTGATGGTAATTCCATCACCGTCACCACTGATGCTGTGGAGCAGGCACCAGGGGAGTCCCAGCCTGGGTGTCGCAGCAGACGGGAGCTGCGTTCAGGAGATGGATTCTGGTACCAGATTCAGGAACAC
>JANIJG010025436.1:0-15493 GCA_024611175.1 Megaceryle torquata
TTATTTTAAATGAAAATAGTTTTATTGTATTATTTACAGTAACTAGACAAGACTATTCTTTTCATTACAGAAGTTGTGTTCATACCTTCTGTAAAGCACACTGTTTCCATCTTTCATTACTCTGTTTCTGTTCTAGAGCAAAATAAAGTGTGTGAATTGTAAGAAACTTATAAGGAAAATAATTTGGTTTTCCATATTCTCTGTTGATGGTCTTCAAGGGGCAAACACCAGTCTATGGAACACTGCAGTAGATGTGCAGTGTCAGTCTGCAATCGTAGTACTCCATGTGGTATTTAATCTAGTCTAGTCTAGTTGAGAGGCATCCCTGCCCATGGCAGGATTAGATGATCTCTAATGTCCCTTCCAGCCTAAGCCATTCTATGATTGTATAATAATCTCTCTTTCAATCAGTGAAGAATGTCTTTCTCAGAAAAGGTGTTCTGTTTGGTTTTGTCCTTAAGAAAGAATATGTTTTATGTTCTATAGCTTTAATTTTTCTTTTAAATATATTGCAATAGTTATGGTTTCTGTATGTTCAGAAATTATCATGATTTTTCTTCTTTTCAAAATGAAAGAGAATGAGATTCTTTTCACTTCCATTATGCAAAAGTTGTTGTATTTTTTTCACTTGTGTCTTTTTTTTTTTCTTCCTAGGAAATTACAGCAAAGATCAGCAAACTCAAACAACACTGTAAATTGCTACATGCTGTTGCTACTTGCTTTAAAAGATATCTGAAATGGAATCTTACATAAGGTTGACAGATATCATCTAAGCCTCTGTTTTAGCACATCTAGTAGAATAATGTTGTAGAAGAAATACATAACAAGCCAGTAAGCAATAATGTTTAGAACATTTTAGATGGATTGAACATTAGTGATAAAACCATTGTGCAGTAGAAAAGCTACTGAGACAGATAAAGAATAGAAACCTGCTTCTACTGAAATATGCTAAAAATCAGGAGACATATGGATTAATATTACTCTGCATATGCAAATTAAAATTGGGTATTTTGGCAATTAAAAAGATTCACGATCAGGACTGAGGCTGCCAATTCTGGTTATGATTAACAATAACAAAATAATTTATTCTTCTCAAGTCTACAGCATGTTCGTTTCTGCAGGGTAAACAAGTATTCACTTGTTTTTGACAGCATAAGAAAATCCAAGATGTCAAAAAAGGAAGAATGATGATTTTCTGTGCAAACATATTCTTTAATTTACTTATTTGAGTAAGAAAATATAAGCATATAACACTGAAATGTTGAATTACACTTCTTTCTACCATTTCAGCTGAAATGAAACAAAGAAAACTGAAAAGTCCCCATTGAATATTATGGTAAATAGAATTAAAGTAATCTTTGTTTCTAAAAGAAAAATGGATTGCAAATCTTTTCCTATTGAGAGCCATTGCTCTTCCTGATAATAAATCAAACGGAAGAATAGAGAGTTTATCCCTTAGAATGACATGTAGGTGATCAAAGAAATTAAATCATGACATGATTCAAACCCAGTAGAGTTCAGCAGATAGTGAAAGATTATTATAAAACAATTTTCACTGGATTTATGATAGTCCGGGAAACATCAGAAAGCAGAAAATGAAATTATAACAAGCTATATCTTAACATCAATGGTTACAAAATTCTTAAAGTACCCACTGAATCTGGAAAAGGGGATAGTAGAAGTCCAAACGTAGCATGAATAAAGGAGTCCCTGGCAGTGCTAAAGGGATAACTAATGCATAGCTATCATGGTTGTGAGAGTCTATGATAATTCTTATTGCATTACTCTAATTAAATGGATCACTAATAGTTCAGACTTGCAAGGACGAGATTTCTGTAGCTATTTTTACAACAGAGTATGGAAGTGATCCAGGAAGCTGCACTGAAAAAAAATGCTGATAAGCTAAATTAATTTTCATCAGGTGAAGGTGTTGACTGAGACCTAATTCACACCTAACTTCTCTAACAATCTCTAGTGTCATCATTCCTCTAGATAATATAAACACCTACAACAAGGAATTGTCAAGCAGGAACATAATACTGTATTATATGATGACACCACAATTAATAGAAGCCTGATGCATAGTTCTTGGTGTTTATACAATACATTTTAGCATAAACTCTACCAAAAGTACTATCTCTCCAGTTTTATTATTTTGAGAACTGCAATTAGATGAAATATTAAAGAAAAATCAAATCTCTGTGATTTCCCCTCATAGTTCTCACAAACAGTTTATTTGGAGAATAGCAGTGTATTAGAATTGAACGTGATTGGCAGAGATTTAGTAATGGAATAGTCCTATCATTAATTAATATCTATTAAAAGCCATAAATGTTATTAAAGGAAGTAACTTTTGTTTGACTAAATCAAGTTAAGAATAAATTGTGTTCATTTCTGTTATTTTTTACTTTAAAAATAATAGTGCATTAATCTCTGAGGTTATATAGACCTGGGAAGAGAAACAGCATAGGTATAAGGAAGCTGACAAGTACTTGATTCTCTCTTGCTCTGCTGTATCTTCATGATCATAAGAGATAATGCTTCTATCAGTTTGTTTCATATAACTCCTATAATCTATTCAGTGTGAGCAGTACTTCATCAGAATTATTTTATGTCGCTGAGCTGCAGGTGTGAGATTTGTAGGGTTTGAATTTCACCTTGTTATAAGGAAAGAAAGGCAAAAAACAACCTCCTCAAAGTCTGAACAATTAGATTTACAAACATTTGTTCTCACACCACACAGATTGTTTGCCAAATGTGCATATACTCTTAAAGAACATCCAAAGGAGGTTGAATAAGGACATATTTCTTACTCCTGGGAAAAAAACCAAACCAAACCAAACCAAACCCAACGAAACAAAAACCCAGAAAAAAACCCCAAAACAACCAAACTACAAAAAGCAAAGTCTACATACTCTTTAAAAATGGTAATTTGTTTCCATGCAGTGTAGGAATATAGTCACAAAGTTTTATGATTTATCAAAATATTGTATCTCTTTTTCCACATTCAGACAGTTGTTTCTCTTGTTTAATTACATATAATGGAATATTTTGCTATCTTCTTAATGAACAAAAGAAAGAAAGGACACCCTCTTTACCTTATGCCTTCATTTCCAAGTCAAGTTTTTACATAAAATAACTTTTTTTTTTCCCCAGGAGAAACATTCACTTTTCAGAGACAATATCATGTTGTCAACAATTCTTTTTGTAATAAAAAATCACTACTAAATTTGGGCTTCAGGTTTATGACACAGACCTTGTGTCCCTGTGATGAGATTCATAAACAATAGATACAAAAAATACTGATACTTAAAATCACAAGGCAGTTTCTTAGATCTTCGTAGAACTATTTTGATTTCACTAGGCTTTTTATCAGACACTATAGTTGTATACTGGCTGTAGTCATATGCCAACAGCATACATCTTCTTTTTGTTAAAATGTAATCCGGTAGCAGGTGAACTGGAGCTAACAGCTTTAAGCCTGCATCTGTCAATAAAATATTACTTTTCTTACAGCTGTCTGTGTAACCATTTTTCAACATTCCTACCCCAGAGGAGTATTTTTTCAATACTTAATACTTGTGTCCAGAGAGGTAACTCATTCTGTAGCCCTTGTAACTTTTTTTGTTTCACTGCCTTCATAATTAAATTTTCCAGCTTATGATTTAGTTCATTATAATATTTTCAATTGTTTAAAAATATATTTTAAACTATGTTATAAAAATCATCCTCTGGGCAAATAAACCTATACATATTTATATACACACCTAGTCGGAACAAGATAACTAGAGCACTGCTAATTAGTACAATATTATAAAAAAAGGAAAAAAAAATTATTCCTTAGGTGAAAGAATTTTTGTTTAAATTTTACAATTCTCTCAGATGAAGTATTTAATTGTATTTCTATGGAATAGTGACCAAGTTGCAAAATATACATGGAGATTGCTTTCACAGCTTCTGCTGTAAAGAATAAATCCTATTTACTAATTTAATGTTCCCAAAAAGTGAAAAAAATTGTATTCGTGTGGTGCAATCATATTTCTATATAATATATAAAATATTTGACTCCAACACAGTGATATATTGTAGAGAAATTCACACCTCATGTCATAGCAAAGGCCTTGAGAAGTGGAGACACGAGCTTCAGCCTGTGGATAGCATTCCACAATTTCTTGGAAGCTTCATGCTCTGATGTATTATAATCACCTGCTTTTATGGAGAACTGAAAGGCAATAATATTCCTAGATTAATGTGAAAAATTACAAGTACCTCAGTATGATCATAGTACAGCACAATGTATTTAGATGTCTATGAAATATATTTAAAAATAGACAAAGTATTAATAGGCATTAAGTTACTAAACATTAATTAAAAAACCAACATAGGATGAAAAAGAAGTTTGGTGAATTGTTCTGCAACTGAAAGGGAAGGCCCCCATCAAATTTATCTTGAGCAAATGTTTACAGTAGAAGGGAAATCTGAAAATTTTTCATCAGTTCTCACCTACTCTCTGAATCAGACATGATAATAATGCAGTGGCTAATTAAAACCTGCTTCTCTGCAATTATAACAATATCTATCTTCTAAAGAATAAGGTATAAGAGAAGGCCAGATATGAGGTGGCTTAACAGAGTAGTCAATATAATAGTGTCTAAAGAAAAAATAAAAGAAGGTAAATTACATTATACAGAAATAACAGGGAAAAAAAAAAAAAAGTAAGGATAGGAAAATTCTAATTGGCAACATTGAATTTAATGTTTACTACAACAGACTTTCAAACACTCCAGAATTCCAGGTCAAGCAACAGAGGATCCTGTTTGTTGGAGCTTTAAAAAAGCTACATTAACATATTCCAAGACTAGATAATCTAGCTACACCTTAATAATTCTTTGGTAAAAGTTTTTCTCAAACATTATTTCTATTCTTTCTAGCATGACAGCCATTTGACCAACAGATGAGAAAATGACCAGAGGAAACTGGCAAAAGAAATGATCCCAAGTTCAGAAAAGTCCTCCATTTCTTGATCTACCTTAATTTCAAATACTCTGGACGTTATTCTGAGAGGCTATCAGGGCATATTTTTGCTTGTTCTGAAAGTTTCAGTCTTATGGGTTTACCCTCTCCCAGAATTAATATCTGATCTTATGGACAGCTTTCAGGAGTGAAGCAGAAAATGTATACTAGAGTGAGTCTATTAATACAATAATGCCCAAAGATAAAGAATTTGTTGTTCACTTGCAAAGGAGTACTAACAAAGGGAGACACACAAAGCTACCCTACAGAAACTGCAACTGCAATTCTTTTCCTGTCTAGTTTTTCTGTCCTTCAGGTCTGTGTCCTTTTGAATGTACAATAGTACATTCCACCCCCTCAGGGATATTTTAAATAGAAGTTTATGAAAAGGCTGTTAAATGTTTTGAGCTTTTATTAGTGCAGCCCGTAAACAGCTGCACATGCACACAAAGTTTACAATGCACATAATAAATACAACTTTGATAACTAATGCACAAATTGATAAGGAAAAATAACCCACAAAAAAATAGAATAGCAACCAAACATTCTTTTTAGCATAATGAACACATTATTCGAGTATATTTTATGTCTACACAAGATCATGATTTATTATGTAAATCCATGGCTATTCCTGACAAATGTTATCTTTTATCTTTATATCATCTTTTTCACTGTTATGTAGCTAAGTAGAGTTTTGATTTGCCTCTTTGATGAATACCAGTACTGAGAAGATTCTGAATTCCAGTAACACTTTCCTTATTGGCACATCTGTTTAGATTTTATGGGGGAGAGGGGGGAGGTGTGCAGCTTCTTCTTCATTTGGTATCACAGATATGGAAAGATATTTGCTGTGTGATTTTAAAACAACACTAAAGTATCCAAGTACTTAATAACTTGTGGAGTGAAACAGCACAAGAGTGAGAAATTTCCCCAGCTAC
Organism: Megaceryle torquata; assembly: GCA_024611175.1. NCBI lineage: Eukaryota > Metazoa > Chordata > Aves > Coraciiformes > Cerylidae > Megaceryle > Megaceryle torquata. The sequence continues at coordinate 5,952 of JANIJG010025436.1, forward strand.
CACTTGGAACAGATTTTCTTCTACCCATTGAAACATGTTGCCAGACTACTGTTTAAATAATAAAAAATAGATTATCAAGACATATTAACTTTTCCACATCAAATACTTATGCTCACTACGCTTTCTCCTTGATAGTGACTCACTGCTGAGATGATTGTATTTTACAATGCAATCTCTATTTCCTTTTCTGTGAGAGTATTATTACTTTCCACTTTGGGGTATTTTACATTTCCTCTGTGTAACTATATAGAGATTTAGAAATGCGTGTGTCTGTTTTCCTTAAAAGGCAAATGTTTCTCTGCCTTTTGCAGAAAACTATAATTGATTGCTTACACCAAAAAATACCATATTACTTAAGATTATAGCAAAATTTGCATCTTTTCAATAAGTATAGGTATAAATATATATATGTATATGCACATGTACATGTACATGTGTGTATCTACATGTATGCACAGTATATTTCTGATCTCAAATTCATACACTGAAATGCTTATGCATTACATTTTTTTCCAAATCCTGTAACAAATTTTGTAGCACTCATATTCCTTTTTCTTCTTTCACCCTCTAGGTATTTATTTTTAGTCTGCTACTCTGAAAAACTTACAAATTTGGGAATAAAATAGTAATTTAGATAAAAAGTGAAATTGTTTCATAAAGTGCTATTAGGCACTAATTGAAAAACAATTAAGTAAAGTACCAACCTGAAAATTAACTTGTTTTCTCCATGTCTCTTAAAACTACAATAATCGTATAAGTTACTGGTATTCTATATGATATGATTATTATCAGAGAAAAGCATGAGAATTAAAATGATTTATTTCTCACTCAACAGTAAATTCTGTGACTGAGCACTAGATTAAGGCACACGGAGTTTCTGGAGGCAGCGAAACCTAAGCAGAGAGACGTCTCACAAGGACTGCATCCACCAACCCCTGGGGAGCTGTTGTGGAGGCACCCACAAAGCAAACAGCAGCTGCTATCCACAATGAGGGTTTATTGCAACCAGCATTGCCCAGCACTCATGACTGCATACAAGTTTTGATGTCTGTTGGGAATTAACTACTACACAACTGATTCCTAAACCTTAAGGAAAGATGAACCAAAATGAGCACACACTCACACATAAAGGGGAAACATCCCACACAAGAATGACCAAGATATCACTCACCCAAAGAGTGAGCGAGGCTCACTCAATCCACGGAGACTCACTCAATCCATGGAAGTATCCTTGGATGACATGTCCAAGTGGAGGGTCCAACTGACAGGCCTGCTGCTCTTCTAAGAATCAACTGCTCTGGTTCTTAGCTGGGACCACATCTATATCCTAGTTATGTACTGTGGTCATTCTATTTGGTTGCAAGGGCAAAACCAGATAAAACATAGACAAGCCCAGACAAACTCAGACCCCGAGCTTAAGGATCCAGACCCAGAGGCATCAGCAAATCACCGTGAGGTGCAGCTTAATGCTCAAGGAGTGAAAGTGTTCTGGCACACACTAGTTTTTTTGTCTGTTTTGTCTTTTGGGGAGGCTGCATATAACACAGGAGCACTGCCAACAGGGCAGGCAAACTGGGTGTGCCACATCAGCCAGGGTGTGGCATGATGGTTTGTGTGGCAGTTCATGGGAGAAGGTGTATAGGGAAGGCCCTGCATCATGCCTGTAGGTCCACAGCTCAAGAAAGTGCTCTGGTTCTCTGTGAAAATAGTGGGCACTTGCCTAAGAGCTAAAACCAGTGTTCCACATGGAGAAAGTCCCTGAGAAGTCTGACATATCAACTCAGACAGACCTGGACAGGAAGGATACTTCAGTGCAGGTAGTAGGTTGCAAGGAATGCCCAGACCCTTCTCCTGATGTAAAGGTAAGTACCTGCAAAAGGTGTGTGCATGTTAGGGTCTATCATTCCAGTTGGCTGAGTTTCAAGAAACATGCATAAGGCTAGGCAGTATTAGAGGCTTCAAAACCGTGTTCCTATAACAGACACCACTGAGAAAGAGGCACCTTGGACCTGGTGACCTAAAAAAATCAGGACTCTGCTTCATCCTCCACCCTCTAACATCACCACCAAAAACAGATTTGAAGATTTAACACCTATTGACACCCACAGGAAAGCTCTACGTGGAGAAACTTCACCAGCATCATGCAGTGGATACGGTAAAAAATAACACGCTTGAAGAGGGTGTCTGTTAAAGGTTATTGAGGCATCCATCTACCAACCTGACAGGCAGTCACAAGAGGTTTGCTGCCTCCCAGAAGCTAAGATAATTTCCAAGATGGTTCCACAACATGTCAAGAGCACCAGTTGCTATCCACTGTTACTCCACTATATGTAGGCATGCATGATGCTGTGAGCCAGAACCTGGGCAGAATCAAGGAAGACTATAAAACTCTGGATTTTATAGTCAGTTTACCACCATTTTAACACTTAGAGGAAAGGGGGCAGCCAAAAATCGGTGAATAATTACTATCAACTCCTGGCTACATGGCTGGTGCTATCACAAGTCTTTTGGGTTTTATGACAATGGGACTTTTTTTATATGTCTATAACCTGTTAGGGAGTGATGGAATACACCTGTCTTGAAGAGACAAGGGAATCTTTGACAGCAGACTGACCAACTTGGTGAGGTGGGCTTTAAACTGAAGGACTATGAAGGTGAGGTTCAAGATGGCAGTGCTCACACCATCCCATCCAACTGGAGAAAAAGCCAGGCCAAACAGAGCAGCAACAAATGTTCCTTAGCTGCCTCCCAGGTCGTAAACCAGAAGGCCATCCACCTCAGGGGTGTATATGACTATGGTGGATACTCTTGCATGCCCTCCAGGGAAACCTTTCAGCTCGATTAAGTCACTGAAATGCCTGTACACCAACACAGCATGGGAAATAAACAGAAAGAAATAGAGATTTGGGTGTGGTCACAGGGCCATGATCTCATCGCAGTTATGGAGATGGGGTGGGATGGCTCACATGACTGGAATGTTGTCATGGATAGCTATGTACTTTTCAGGAAAGATAAGGTGATTGGGAGGCCCAAATTCAATAGCTAATATGTTAGAAGTAGGACAGTTTGGGATTTTTTTCAAGGTTATATTCAGGTTTTATGCAACTAAAGCATTAGTTAGGATAAACTGAAAGCTGTATCCCAGAATATTATGCCAACTACAATTTCATTTGTGATGTAGAGTGCTAAATCATTTTACTTTTTCCTATGTGGGCATCATCGGGCATTTGCACTTCTGATTTTGTGCAGTTATGAAGATCCCAATAACACTATGTAGCTTGAAGTCTATTTCACAATTAAACTGCACCTCCCTACTTTCTCATAATCCTCTCACATCAAACACTGAAATTATGATTTCTGCCACAGAAAATATGATTCCTTCAAATTTAAATTAAACTATCTAGTGTCTACAAAAGTACAGTCACATTCACAATCCTCCTCTCTACACTGCTGTGTCTATACCCATGTATTTTTCCAATTTCTGAATTGAAATGAGGATTTTTTGTAAGGAGAGATCCTATAGCCATTGATTCATGGTATAAATTGCTCCCACTCAGCCAATTGCCACCTAATAAGTCAAGTTGTCTGTAAGGAGGCACGGTTTAAGACACAGATTCAGTTACTTCTATATTCCTTTTATTTTTGAGTTTGAACTTTGTGGAAGTACTCTGTAGAGGTACTCATAGGAAATGGCAATAATTTGGGGTTTTTTGTGGCTCATGATCCTATCTAGAGTAACAAGTATGGCTTAGGCATTTACATGGTCAAACTTAAGAGTTGATGTCATGAGTATAAGGGGCAGACAATCCATATTCTGGATTAGTTTGACTCTTTTAGACTACTTTTGATATAAATTGTCCTTTTTTTTTTTTTTTTTTAAGGGAAAAAGTGCAACACTTGGACTGTATTTTTATTCATCCAAATGGAAGCTCATACATCTCAACACATGTTCATAACACACAATAAAGGTATAGATTAATTTATTAAAAAGACTGAGAATGATCATGAAAGTTAGTTGCAGAACACATGAAAATGGGAAAAACGTTTAATACAACAGGTAAATATGCTTCTACTCAGAGAAACCTCAACAGATGGTAAAATGAGCTGACAGAAACTTTGTGGAGTTCAGCAAAGGGAAATGCAGTCCTGCACCTGGAAAGAAATAATCTCATGCACAAGGACACACTAAGGTCTGACTGGATAGAACAGGACTCCACAGACAATGACCTAGGTGTACTGATGGACACCCATTTGAACACAAGCCTCAGCGAGCATTCATGACAAAGAAGGCTGACAGTCTTATGGGCTGCATTAGGAAATGCATGACAGTAAGTCAAGGGAGGTGATCGTTCCCCTCAATCAGGCATTGGTGAGGCCACATCTGGAGCATTATGTCCAGATCTGGGTTCCCCAGTACAAAAGAGACATGGACATACTGGAAAGCATCAATGAAAGGACACTAAGGTGTATAAGAAAGTGGACTATTTCTGATATGATGAGACTCTCTAGTACTGTTCAGCCTAGAAAAGGCTCAGGGGGAATTGGAATCTTGTAAAAGTTTAGAAATATCTGATGGAAGGGCATGAAGATGACAGAGACAGGTTTTTCTCAGTGGTGTCCAGTTGCAGTACATGAGGCAATGGGCACAAATTGAAACACTGGAAATTATATATGAAAATAAGAAAACACCTTTTCAAGGTGAGGGTGATTCAGCAGTGGTAGAGGTTGCCCAGAAAGGTTGTGTATTTTTCATCCTTGTAAATACTCAAAACCCAACTGAATACTCTCCAGGGCAACCTGCTATAGATTTTGAGCCAGGGGTATGGGGAACCAGGGTGGACTAGATCTACAGATCTCAGGAATTTCTGTGATTCTGTATTGTGTATAAGTTCTTGTGCCTGTTTTGCAAGATCCATGTGCCTTTATATAGTAACAGTGATGTTGAAAAATACATGAAAATATCTTTGGAGTGGGACTAATGTTTATATCTCTAGCCCCTGAATGACAATCCTACAGACGAGTCCTGGCCTTGAACTTTTCCTTTTTTTCTAATATATTTGAATTTCTTTTATTTACAGAAAAACTGTATTGCAAGAGAAATAATGTGTTATTTTCAGTAATATAAAAAGTATCCTAAGAGAGATAGTAATTATTGGTTTGAATCTTTTTCATGAGGTGTAAAGATTAAAGCTGACCACTCACTAGATCAAGCAAATTCTAACAATCTGTTGCATAAACTTAGGGAGATGGAATCTCTTGTAGTTACTACTTTGTGGCAAAAGTGATGTTTTTTTATCTATCATCAAGGGAATTAAGATTTTGACTGTTTATTTCTGCACCAGAGATTTGAGTGAAATACTATGATAATATACTGAATTTACATTGATAGCTCTTGTTGCTTTCATACCTTTTATTTAAACTACTATTATAAGATTGGGATGACTCTCATAATATTTAAGACTATGTCTTCTGAGTTAAGCTAAAGAGAGTTTTGCCACTCATTTATCTGTTAAATCCTGATTCTCTTCTTTCAGTGGTACTGTATGCCACTATTATGATTAAAAAAGCCAAAGGTTTGGGATTTATTTTTTGCAAATTAATATGTAATTTACCTTCTTAGTTTGGCAAGCAAATCTACTTCATTAAAGGCCAATGACCAAAGTTTTAATGTTGATTACCCATGTATGCTTTTGGTGGAACCATGAGGACACTGATGTCAGTGAGAAAGGACAGGAGAAGGCAAGTCAGAGGAGCCATTCCCTCTTGTCCTGTGGTGAGGTGGCAGGCTGAGCCCTTCCTTGCAGCCCTTAGAAATCAATGGTGGAGCAGAACCCTGTCTGCAGCTTGTGAAGTACCTTACACTGGATCAGGAGACTGTTCCTGAAGAAGGCTGTGACTCTGAGGGAAGCCTGCATGGAGTAGTCTGTCACTGGGAAGATTTCTGCCTGTGAAAGAGACCTACACTTGGAGAAGTTTGTGGACGACTGCTCCCAGGGAAGGGATACCATGCTGTTGCAGAGGAGGACTATGATGTGTTTTCCCTCTGAGGAGGAAGAAGTAGCAGGAACAACATGGAACACATTAAGACTGACTGCAACCCCTATTCCTCACCCCCTGTACCACTGGTGGGGACAAGGTAGAGAAGTGGGAGCATAGTTGAGCCTGGGAAGAAAGGAGGTGTGAGGGTAAGATATTTTTAAGATCAGTTGTATTTATTTGTCTTGTGTATTTGTCTTTATTTGTCTTGTGTATTTGTCTTTATTTGTCCTTGTGTATTTATTTATTGTCTTACTTTGATTCAGTTGATAAATTGGTGATGGTTTAATTTAAATTAAATTGATTTTATTTCTACAAGTTGAGTCTGTCTTTAGCCCATAGCTGCTTCCTAAGTTTAGGCACATTTTCTAAAACAGTAAACTCAGTGTCTCATATCCTCCTCTTAAAAAACATAAAGAACAACAACAAAAAACACCAAAAAACCCAAACCAAACTAAACCAACAAAAAACAAACAAGCAAACACACACAAACAAAAAACAAACCAAACCAAACAAACAAACAACCCCAAAACAAATTGAAGAAAGTTTAAGTATCCTTCTTCAAGACAGGTGCCAAAGTGAAGGCAATATGGCAAAGTTCACTAAGAAACAAACACACTACTAATTCTTTTTGCCAAACCATTTTGTGGAATAATGGTGGTTAGTTTACAGGTGCTTTCATCCTCCCATGAATACAAACATTAAAACTTTCAAAACACATAAGTAATGGTCTCAGGAAAAAAAAAAAAAAAAAGCCACAGAGAATGTGGCATTCAAGCTAATGTTAGTACATCAGAAGTACAATGTACTAATACTAATGGGAATAAACAGAGGAGCTTTGTTGAGGAAAAGACTGAATAAAATGGAATATGTACAAATAACATCAGATTCATAAATCACAATAGCAAAACAATGTCCTTATATTCAGAATACAATGGGTTTGTTAATTAATGAAAGAAAACAAAGAAATAAAAAGCTAAAGATCTGTTTGGATGTGTCAATTAAAAATTTAATTTCATTAACTACTTTCAGCTTTGATTAATTAGCCCACACCAGTTAATATGCAAAAGCATACTTTTCAAAAACTTTTATTTACATGAAAGTTTTTAATAAATTGACAGTCAAACAGAAAATTAAATAAAAATGAAGAATTTTAAAATAAAACAGTGAATATAAACATCAAAGAAAAAATGTTTGTAATCTAAAGATTACACATTTCAGACAAACTGATTTCCATTCACAACATTTGCAGTGCAGAATTCACATCTTTTCCTTTCCATTGACTTTACATAACATGATCTTCCACATGCAGGTATTACCAATATGATTTTTATTGCATTAATTCATTAGTCTGACACTAACATCACAGACACTCCAAATCAACATATTCTCAAGCAATGTGTTTCAGTCTGCTGAAAACTGTTTTGTTCATGGCAGCTTGGTATTTTATATGCTTAGAATGAAAACAAGTGTGGTAACAAGTGCAGTCTACATCTGTTAACTTAAAAGTATATTTGATATAGTATGAATCTATATTTTATGCATTGCAAGCTGATAAATGCTGAAAACATATAAGTAAATTGCGTAACAAAATAACATTAACACCTCTTGCATTATTTGTGGCAAAAAGTGCTTTCTTCAGCAACTAATATAGAAATTCCATTCTATACACGTACATTGTCATATTGTTTAATTGACTTTAGATGCATGCAATTTAATCATAAAACTTTTTTAAATTTTGGCATTCATCAGTCATGAAAATTGCAATTTCAAAATGGTTCTGACATTTCTTCACAGATTCTCTTCTTTATTTGTGGGTTCCCACATTTCAATGACTAGGAAGCACAGTTTTCTTGTTGGAAAGTGAATAAATGTGAAACAAAAGTGAACATTATTTATTTTCTTCATTTTTATGAAATGTGAGTTAATCAAACTAAAAATTATCATGATGATTTTTCAGTTTAATTTCACAAAGGTATGTAATTTGCAAACAGAGAAAAGAAATACACATTGGATATTTTTTTCTGAAGTTTAAACACACAAGACATCATTCAAGTCCAGTCTTTAGAAGCTGGGGTAGTCTAAATAGCCACATGCTCAGTGAAACAAAGGAACAAAATTTTGATTGTCTCTGTTGGAGTTAGCCTGGAGTTAATAAGAAAAACAATTTGCCATGTGTATACATAATAAATGTCTGTATTTTGCCAGATTACTTGTAGGAAAACCTCCTTTAGGGAGTTTTGTGATCCTACATGTATTCTGTATTGGCATGTGTCCAGATTTCACCTCATTACTTATATTTCTCCCACTGTTTCAGCTCCCATTATTGTCCTATACTTACTAAGAATTAGAATAGTGGCTAGTATCAGGCCACACTTCTACATGAAACAGTTCCATTTTTGACATAGACTTATGGAATTTATGTTTCAGGTCCTCACTTTGGACATATTTCTAAGACCCATATAAAAGAATCTGGTAGGTTTCTATGTTCAATGCATTCAAACTCACAGAATGACAGAATAGTTGAGATTGACAAGTACCTCTGAAGGTCATCTGGTCCAACTCCTGTTCATGCAGGGCCACCTATAGCTAGTTGCCTAGGCTTATGTCCAGATGGCTTTTGAATATCTCCGAGGACTAAGGCTCCACAAGCTGTGTCAGTCTTCAGTCACACAGAGAAAAAGCACTTCCTTACATTGAGATGAAAGCTCCTGTGTTTCAGTTTGTGCCTATTGCCTCTAGTCCTGTCCCTGGGCACCACTGAAGAGAGCTCTGTCTTCTTTCTGGTTTTAGAGTAGTCCCATCGCGTATACTGACTACATAGCATTCAGGAAGCTTGAGAATATATGTAGGCATAAGTTTTAAGCTTTTCCCTGTTATAACATCAAGATGATTTGCATTTCAGTGTTGTATATCTTATTCTGTCTCCAGATAATTGCTAATACTTTTTTATAATTAACTTTTAAAAAATAAAAAAATAAAAACATAGTAAATATGTGAAAACGATAAGCACTACAAGAAATTGGAGCAAGTAGTATTTGTGGATGTACACACACTTGAAAGGTGTAGAATTGCATTATCTGCAAATAGTTTTATTCATTTTCAATGTCCTTTTGCTTAAAATAAAGTGTTGTGAGAAGGAGGATAATGTTATTTATGAAACCTTCAACTGGCTGTCAGAGTTACAGAGAAGCAATAACTCTGTGTCCATTTGTCAGTCAGCAGGTTAAAATACTTGCAAATAACATATCCCTGTATCCCTCCTGCTTCTTTTTTTCGGTCATTCTCTTTCAGCTAAAAGATTCACAGAAGACACTTTCCTTCTTGTGGATTTAGTTTCTTTGCTATTATAATTTCCTTCATTTTTTTGCTGTGTTGAGTTTGTGCCTGGCGTGGGTTTTTTTTTTTTTTTTTTGGTTGGTTGGTTGGTTTTGGTTTTTGTTTGTTTGTGGGTTTTTTGTGGGTTTAGGTTGTTTTGGGGTTGTCTTTTTTTTTTTTTTTTTTTT
>JANIJG010025437.1:0-44820 GCA_024611175.1 Megaceryle torquata
TGGCTGAAGGACAGAGCCCAGAGAGTTGTGGTCAGTGGAGCAGAGTCTAGTTGGAGGCCTGTGGGTAGTGGTGTTCCCCAGGGATTGGTCCTGTATCTGGTGCTGTTCAATATATTCATCAATGACCCAGGTGAAGGGATAGAGTGTACCCTCAGCAAGATTGGTGATGATACAAAACTGTGAGGAGTTGCTGACATGCCAGAAGGCTGTGCTGCCATCCAGCGTGACCTGGACAGGCTGGAAAGCAGGGTGGGGAGAAATTTGATGAAGTTCAACAAGGGCAAGTGTAAAGTACTTTGGGGAAATGTAAAGTATTCTGGGGAAGAACAATCCCATGTATCAGTACAGGTTGGGGGCTGATCTGTTGGAGAGCAGCTCTGGGGGAAATAGATCTAGGAGTCATGGTGGACAAGAGGGTGAACATGAGCCAACAATTTGCCCTCATGGCCAAGAAGACCAATGGCATCCAGGGATGCATTAAGAAGAGTGTGTCCAGCAGGTAGAGGGAGGTTCTTCTCCCCCTCTATTCTGCACTGGTGAGGCCCCACCTGGAATACTGTATCTAGTTCTGGGCACCCCAGTTCAAGAAAGACAGGGAGCTACTGGAGACAGTCCAGTGCAAAGCCACTAAAATGATTAAGGGAGTGAAGCATCTCTCTTATGAGGAGAGGCTGAGAGAGCTGGGTCTTTTTAGCCTGAAGAAAAGGAGACTGAGGAGTGGCCTCATTAATGTCTATAAATATGTAAAGGGCAAGTGTCAGGAGGATGGAGCCAGGCTCTTCTCGGTGACATCCAGTGATAGGACAAGGGATAATGGGTACAAGCTGGAGCACGTGTGGTTTCAGGTAAACATAAGGAAAACTTTTTCATGGTGAGGGTGACAGAGCACTGGAACAGGCTGCTCAGAGAGGTTGTGGATTCTCTTTCTCCAGAGACATTCAAAACCCGCCTGGAAACATTCCTGTGTGACCTGATCTAAGTGATCCTGCTCTATCAGGAGGGTTGGACTAGATGATCTTTCAAGGTCCCTTCCAACCCCTAATGTTCTGTGATTCTGTGATTCTCTAATAAAGGTATAATAGAAGCAATAGCTTTATTGATTATTGCCCCACATTTCTATTGTAACTTTTACTTCCTATGAAGAGGATTTTTTAAATTTTTGTTCATGTTATAACATCATAGTCTTTTGTTTATTTAAAAAGACTAAATAAGGTATTAAGTAGTAAAATGAAACTATCTACTTTTACAATTTATTATAGTTGCCAAAGACATACCAAAGGAAAGACTTCAACATGAAAATGGCAATAGTGAGAATTTTAAGTGAGAAGGTCTTAATGATGCAAGAGCAAGACAAAATTTTGACACATAGAAGATGGGCTGAGATGTTATTTATCAGCAAAAGAAAATTGTAAGTAGAAAAAAAAATAACCAGGTATTCTTTTAGAGGCTGATTACAAGAAAAAAAATACCAATTTTACTTTTGGGGGACTTCCTAGTATAGAAGGTCTGAGGAATTATCTGACTGTGTGGTGGTGAAATAGTAATCCTTATAAATATTTGTTGAAATCAGGAGAGACAGGAATCACTACAGAAAAGATTTTCTTTGTCAGGAGGCTTTCTGAAGTGTTTCTGGCCTTGGATTTTATTTCACTTACATATATGTATGGAGCATTGCATTTCTTGTGTTGCTGTGCTCCAGCTAGAAACGGTGAGGACTGTACCTTAAATTCAGAGTAGGCTACAATTCAGAATTAAATTGCAATATGACTACATTGAGATTAATGCAATCAAATTTAATTGAAATTAATTGAAGTCTAGATGAATTAAAATTGTATATTTCTTAAATATGTTTAGGGTTTTTTTCTATCTGTGTTTGCACATAAAAATGGTAGTTTTATAGGTAATTCTTTCCCATTAAAAAAAAAAAAAAAATCTGGCTATTGCATTCATGACACAGATTCAGACAAAATGTAAGGAGGTACCACCAAAAATTTTGAATCAATTTCCTTCACTTCACAATGTATTTACTAACAAGGACTTCTGACAGCCCAGACATTTGTTCTGGTCTCTTACAATTGGTAGGAAAACCTTCTTGAGTCCCAAAAGCTACCATCTTAGATGTATTTTTATTTCTGCTGGAATGTGTAATCCACAGCCATGCACATTTAATTAATTTCATTGATTAATAAGGACATAATTATTTGCACTTTCAGCTTTCTGAACTTGATTTCAATAGTTGTCATGTATCTGTAAAAGGATATTATACCTGAAAAATCCTGCACTGAATGGATATTATCTGTAACTATTAAAAAAAAAAAAAAAAAATTAAAAAATCGCATACTAAATAGTTCCGTTGTCAGGGAGATTTTTTAAATTAGCTTGACTCTAATCATCATGGATGCTATTGAAGTAAATAGTTTAAAACACATAATTCTAGATAAATATTATAGTGTTTGTATTTGGGAGGAGGTAATGTATACATGTGCTTAATTCTTTCTGTAAATACACAAAGCAAAGGATTAGGGAGACTTTCTGAAAGTGCTTCGCCTGGAAAAGGTTTTTTTTTTTTTTGTAACATGAGTAATACCAGTTGCAAAGACAGCCTCTCACCTGTCTCCTGTTGAGCTAATGCACCCTCTCATTACTGTGCATCTCACAATACCACCCTTGTGTCCAGCTTAAACCAGTCAATATTACCACTATGGGAATCTATATGTCACATTAAGCAACTTGAAAAGGGCATGCCTTAGGAAGTCTCAGGTGCAACAAGTAAAGCATCGCTACAGTTGTCACTTCAGCTCAACATGAACATTTAGATCCACATCCCAATAATAAAATATTTTATGGCTTTGACTTTTCTACAGTTTCTGTTAAAATCTTGGGTCACTGTCTTCTCTTTACCCACACCTCCTGTGCTCAACACACACAAAAGTGTACCACGGTTACTACTTTTGTGTAAGAAAAAAGAATCCCACGGCATTTATTTTTAATAACTGTTAAGCTACAAAATTTTATTGGTATCCTTCTATGTTCCCTCTAGAGGATGTAATGCACAAAAGCATTGCCACGGAACATATAAAATTACAAATGAAATTTATTGTAAAAAGTAGAATGTCTTCTAGACTGGTGTCAGTATTTATTTCATTCATAAACCAAAACTGCAGGTATAATATATTCATTGTCAGCAAGTTCATGTGTGTAAATTGCCATCCAACAGTATTGACTGATATAAGACAGATATTGAAAAGACAATTTAAATTTACTCTTCCAAACATAAACTGTTCCACAAAAGCACTGTAAAAACTCCTTCAAGGTTTTGTGTTGTGCTTCACATTTATGGTTAACTACATAATTTGGTTGTGTCATAATCCACTGTGTTTGGCAATTTGGCATTAAAGGCCTGCAAAGCAGATTGAATCCTCACCACTTCACTGGTAGACAGTTTGAGTCTATGACGGAGCAAGCAAGAGAAGAGGTCTAGGCGACGTTGACCTGGTGGAGAGAGTTTATTTACACGATCCCGTATCTCTAACAACTGCAAAAGTGCTGAGTCCTGCGATCCCTGAGTATAGGGGTAGTCCAGCTGCAAAATCAAGTCTCGAATTGCTTCTGGGTCGAAGTGCATGCTGTAGCCAAACACTTGGATGTTATTGATTTTCATGTAGCCCAGATTTCTTGAGGGATCAATAAATTCCAGGGGTTCATAGTAGATGCTCTCATTGCCATTTGGACCGTTTGACTTTATACGACTCCTCAAATAGATGTGTACAGTTTCAAAAAATGTCTTCCACTTGTTGCCCAGAGTCAGCGTCCAGTTATAACACTGAAGGGGTAAGTCCAGTTTAGTCCGCTCCCAGTCTGGGAAATTATTTTCATTCACAGGCATAAACCAGCTCTCAGAGTGGCTGCCCCCAAAAGGGTTGACGTAAACAGCAAGAACAGGCTCTAAGGTGCTGTTTTTAGTTAGGCAAATTTGAAGAGAAAGGCCCAGTATCATATGGACCAGGCTAGACTTGTACTTGTTACTCTTAAGAGTAAGGAGCATCCGCTTACGCCAAGAAGGATCGAACCAGCTGTTGAGGCGCATGTCATTGCTGATGAAAATGGCATGGACCTCAATTCTCCGGTCTGTCTTCTGCAATAAATACTTCATTTCCAGGTCCTGAAGGTCAGTCTCGAACCCAATATAGTGCTCCGTTGATTCTGCCACTTCAGGCTTGCAAAGCCCTTGGCTCAGCATATAGCCAGCATTGCAGCTCCCACAGCGGGTGCGATTGTCGGGAGCACAGCTCAAGCACGCAGAACCATCTCCAACTGTGCAAGGAAGGAACCCATGACAGGCAACCTGGTCATTTGGGCAAGTGCATGTGTGAGTCTCTTCAGAAAAGCTTCCCAGAAGACCATTTTCATTGCAGTAGAGAAAGGACTGGATGCGATTGAGCCAATAGTTGGAAGACCTGCAACATGAAAATAACTTATTTTAACACAAAGAGAGACCTGCACACAATAGGTACAACTTTTTTATTTTTTATCAGAAAGAGAAAAATAAAGCTAGTTTTAATATCAGATTAAGACACTAAAGTTGGATGACAGCATCTTCTATCAGATAATACATGGACAAATTGCCTTTTAACAATGTAAAATCACAAATGAAAATTTTCCTTATAAACTCACAGGCACAACAGGAACATTTGGTTCCTGTATTTGCTCTCTCTGTATCTCTGTCAAGGAAGCCTGACAAACAGCTTGTAATTGTCTTCAGATTAACATCTTGAAATCCTATGCAGGTGAGATTATTTTTCCTCATACTATTTGATCAGGGAGGTGCTTTGTATGTATCTGAGTGTGTATAACTCTGTATCTTCTCTCTTATTTCATTATGAAGAGTTTTGGAAGCTTGCAAGCTTTCTTGTTACCAGCTGGAGCTGCTTTGATGGGTAGATACAGGGAGAGCAGTGGATGTTGTGTACCTTGATTTCAGCAAGGATTTTTACACTGTCTCCCATAACATCCTTGTGGATAAGCTCAGGGAGTGTGGGTTAGAAGAGGGGACAGTGAAATGGGTTGAGAACTGTCTAAACAATAGATCTCAGAGGGTTGTGATGAGTAGTGCAGAGTCCAGTTGATGACCTGTAGCTACAGGTGTTCCCCAGGGGACAATATTATGTACAGTCTTATTCAACATCTTCATCAATGCCCTGGATAAGGGATAGAGTGTACCCTCAGCAAGTTTGCTGATGATACAAAACTGGGAGGAGTGGCTGATACACCAGAAGATTCTGCTGACATTCAGTGAGATCTGGACAGGCTGGAGAGCTGGGCAAAGAGGAATCTAAATGAAGTTCAGCAAGGGTAAGTGTAGAGTCCTACACCTGGGGAGGAATAACATGCACCAATACAGGTTAGGCGTTGACCTGCTGGAAAGCAGCTCCATGGAGAAGGACCCTGGAGTCCTGATGGACAACAAATTCTCCATGGACAGCAATGTGCCCTTGTGGCCAAGAAGGCCTATGGTATCCTGGGGTGCATGAAGAAGAGTGTGTCCAGCAGGTCGAGGGACGTTCTCTGGCATATTGTGTCCATTTCTGGTTTCCCCAGTTCAAGAGGGACAGGGAACTACTGGCAAGCTACAGGGATGATTAAGGGACTGGAACATAACTCTTATGAGGAAAGGATAAGAAACCTGGGTCTGGTTAGTCTGGAGAGGACTAAGAGGGGATCTTATTGATGTTTACAAATATCTGAAGGGTGGGTGTCAAGTAGAAGGGGCCAGACTATTTTCAATGGTGTCCTGTGATAGGATGAGGGCCAATGGTCACAAACTGGAATACAGGAATTTCCACCTCAACATGAGGAAAAAACTTCCTTCCTGTGAAGGTGACAGAGCACTGGAACAGGCTGCCCAGAGAGGTTGTGGTTTCTCCTCTAGAGACTTTCAAAATCCACCTGGATCTGTTCCAGTGTGGCCTGCTTTAGGTGTTCCTGCTCTAGTAGGGAGGTTGGACTTGATAATCACCAGAGGTTCCTTCCAACCACTACCATTCTGTGATTCTGTGATTCTATGACTTTGACAGTGAGCCACAATGCTTTCCTGGAATAGCAGATAGGACACTGCACCCCACTAAAATAGATTCCATCTTAATACTTCAGATGACTTCAAGTACATCAATATCCCTATAGGAAGGCATACATAAGCATGCTGTGTTTACTTCTCATCTTTGGAGATGAAATTAAACTATCACTTTAATGTTCTTCTGGTCATCTCATTTTGATTTCACTAGAATCAACTGTTCATGTTCTATATCACAATGGGAAAACAGATACTGAAACCTACAGTTTCAGCTGACAAAGCACAGTTGCTAGAAGACAGACAATGGGGGCAGCACAGTTGAATGGAAATAGTCAATACTCTGTATTTTTCTGTTCTTATTAATTCTATTAATGCACAGCTTAAAGAACTTGTTTTGGCTGCTACAGCATCAGATCTATCATTGCCACATGAATGACAACAGTTTGCAATTTATTCCCTTTTCATTGTACTATTTCAAACATAAAATGCAAGAGCTTCATTTAATGCTGAATTACTCTTTAAGTCACATCTGAATTTGTCTCAAATATTGAGTAGTTCAGAAATCCTTTTTTTTTTTGTTGTCTCTTTCTGACTAAAAAATAAATGCTAAAACTAGAAATCTATGGCATTTCAAAGACTGATTCTTTAGAAACATGAAAATAAAGTTTAATTAGTAGAGTTACATCATTGTATGTTACAGTGACTCCGTTTAATATTTGGTTTTACTTTTTTGTTTTGTTTTGTGGGTTTTTTTGTGTGTGGGGTTTTTTTTGTTTGTTTGGTTGGTTTTTGTTTGGTTGGTGTTTTGTTTGGGAATGGGAATCTTGGTTGGTTTTTTTAATATATATAGTTTATTAGCATTCTCTAGAATTATAAATAAATATAATAGCATCCATGACATGAATGCCTTAACTCCCCTCCCCTTTGTGCTTATTTTAAAGTTAGCATTAAGCAAAAATATTTTGGCAAGTTTGTTCCTTCATTTCCCGAGGAAAATTGTAATATCTGTGCTACAAGAAAGGTCAATGTCACAATATAAAAGTTACTCCAAACTGAGTAGAACTTTGAAGCTATTCCCAGGTGGAATGGGAAGTTCTTGTGTACTTTGCCTGGGTTGTTTTGGAGGTAAACTGCACTTACTGATCTTTCCCTGGCTGCTCACAGGAACTGCAGCTCAGGTGTGTTATGACCCTCTCTCCTATTATGCGATGAACTCTGCAGCCAGGCTGAGTGTCCCGTGGTCTATTGCTGCTAGTTCTGTGATGCACCATAGCTATCAAACCAGAGAGGATACTTGTCCAAAGGGGTGAAACTAACCTTTCAAAGGTCTGTCATTACAGCTTTTTCCTAACTCTTCATGGTTCTCTGTGCTTATTTAAGAGCTGATATTGAGTTCTGAAAGCTGCGCAATGTAAAATACAAAATGATAAAAAAGATTTTTACTTTCCTTTAGAACTTAAGGTTATACTGTTTGCTTCACAATAACCTTCTTAATGTTGTTACCTCATTTTAATTTTCTACCTTGGAAGATTTCAAGAATATGTCATTTGCTTTTTAATCTCCAAGTTTTCTGCTTGTAGTCTTACTACCACTTGGCACCACAACTAATTTATCAAGGTTAAACTCATTCAACATCTGATATTGATCAGGTTTGTAAATGTGAGTTTTAGCACCCTCCTTTTCTGCTTCTCTTGTGAGCAGAAGTCCATTCCTTTGAAAAATTTTGCTATACATTACGAGTACATTTCCAGAAAGCGTCATTTTGCATAGACCAACTCTGAGCTTACCACTATGCTTTTGAAGTCATCTCAGGAGAGGATAAACGTTTGAAGACTTATTGTAAAGATCTTCCATGTTTCACAAGGTATCACCAATAGAGACTGAATCTGCTTGGTTTACTGACACAGAATATCAACTGTACTATATAGTTTGTAGCATCTAAGGGAACATTTTCATGATATATTCTAGTCAAAAGAAAGCTAATGGTGCCTAAACTCCAAAGCCAGAACCACACGACTAGGTTGGTTTTTCAGCAGAGATGAGTAGCCTGGATTTGGTATTTTGCTAGCATGGACAAGAAATTTCTGTTAGTTAGGCACAGTTAGTTCATAACACATTCACCATCTATGAATTTTTGAAGCCCAATTTTAGTTACTTTCTGATTTTAATGAGTGAATTTTTGAATATTGCTTTATTGAGGTATATTGGGTATCACTGGTTTTGACAGCAGGGGGCAGGCATGGGAAATCTTCTGTGAGAAGAGGCCAGGGGGGGCTGCTGGATATTGGACACAGCTGTTTCCAGAAAGTTTCAACTGGTTCCAGACAGCTGCATTTATTTTGACCCACAAGATTTTTATCTTATTTACTCCTCCTCTCCTACTGAAGAGGATGAGTGAGAGAGCAGCTGGGTGGGCGAGCATCTGACAACCAGCCTACATTAATCCAGCACATAAGGTAAGGGAGAGAATCACAGAATTGTGAAATCGCAGAATCATAGAATGGTTTGGATTGGAAGGGACCTTAAGATCATCTAGCTCCAGCCCCCCTGCCATGTGAAGGGACACCTCACACTAGAACACATTGCTCAAAGCCCTGTCCAACCTGGCCTTGAACACATCCAACGATAGACATCCATAAATTCCCTGAGCAACCACAGTGTTCCAGAGTCTCACCACCCTCAGAGTGAAGAACTTTTTCCTAATTTCTAATCTAAATCTACCCTCTTTTAGTTTGAAGCCAGTACCCCTCATCCTATCATGACAAGCCCATAATATTCAGTTTTAAATTGATCCCTGTTATGTTTCATCTTCCCTTGTTTCCTCTTAAATCTAATTTATAGGATTACAGATTTTTTTTTTATTTTATTAAATATATTATATTCCTACTTATTCTGCTTATTTTTTGGTATTGAATAAGTCAAAGACTGTTCTGCACAATAGTTTTTTCATATAGAAGAGGGTTTGGGAAAAGAAGGGAATTATTCCTCCTGTGGATACACCTGAGCATGGTTAGATGGGACAGGTAACTGGAGTGCAGGGTATACCAGGCAAAGAAAGAATGGGAGATTGTGGCTTTACTGTGGACTGATTAATGGAAAAGAGCTAGGAAAGCAGGGAAGGAATTATCTCATTCCACAGATGTGATAGATAAAGGGGACTTGGTGAGGAAGATGGTACTGTGGAAAGAGAATTTTCTTGTTAGGATAAGCCTACTTAAACCAGCAAATTTAATTTACTAGCAAGGGCTAGTTTGGTGTGGGTCACCCACTTCTCCAGCCACACAGTCTTTAATTTTTTTTTTCTTATTACTGTTCTAGTCTACTGTTTCCATTATTATGAGAAGCAAAATCTTTAATGTGACTTTTTTTTCTTTTTACTTTTAATAAGACTACTTTCTGGTTGGTTGGTTTCTTTGGGGGTTTTTGTTTGTTTATTTGGTTGGTTTTGGTGTGTTGTTTTCTGTTTTTCTTCTTTGGTTGGTTGGTTTGTTTTGGGGTTTTATTGGGGGGGTGGGGGCTGTTTGTTTTTCTTAAGGGATAGAAGCAGCAGTCTAAAAGTCTGCATGAAATTCCATAGCTGCACAATTAAGTAAATTTCCTTTCTGAAACTTAGTTATTCATTCATAACTTAATATTTAGCTTATTGAAACAAGTATATCTTTCATGATTAGCAGGTGCAAGGAGACCAAGAACTTTAGAGGGAAGGAATTTTTCTCCATATTCCAGATAAAGTTCAAAAAAATAACCTTCTTATACATTTTACTTTATTTTGATTTTTTTTACCTGATTCTAACAAGAGAGATTTCAAGAAGTTCTACTTCTTTGTCTTTCCTTACTTTAGAAACATAAATTATTTTTCAAAAAAATAAAATCAACTTCCTTACTTGACTGCTTCTTTTTAAAATTGTCATTAAGGAATGTTTTTACTCTTTCTAAATTTATTGCTTTTACTAAAGTAGATTAAGTAAATTGAGTGAAAATATGTAAAATGTCAGCATACCTACTTTATTTAAGTCACTCATCCTTAATTAAATTCACACTGGATTATCATCCTGAAAGTTTTTTTATTCTCCTAGAAATAAAAGATCATTTAAAATTCTGGACACTGCAGTCAAGGGGAAAGGCTTGGTTAGAAGCAGATGCCTCCCACAGGTCAACACCTGGATGAACAGCTGATGCAGTCAGGTGGGGATCAGGCTTTTAGAGCCACTGGATCCTCTTTGAGGATGGATGACATCTGGGGAGAGCTAGGTTTAAGAGTAAATAACAGGTGACATCTTAGTCACCAGACTTGCTGACCTGTGAGAAGGGCTTCAAGAAATGTTAGCTTGGAGCTGGAGTCAAAATGGCAACTAGGGAAAAAAGCATCCAAGGAAAAATTACTTCATTGAGATCACAGAGATGTGGTAGGGTTAGTTTGGGGTGCTTGTGATGGATAATTAGAACAGGTGGGCAGGTGGTATAGATGCACTCCACACAAAGCAGTACTTGGAACTAAAAATTTGCTTTTGAATGAGCAATGAACTGGTCAGGATCTTAAGGGCTGGGATCAGAGTAGATGCCAGGAATAGGGAGACTGTGGTCAAAATCCTTCTACAAACCAGAAGAAAAGGAAGTTCCTTAAGTTTCCTTAACCAGCTGGAGGAAACAACATGACCACAGGTCCTGACCCTTAATGGGGAACTTCAACCATTCCAGCTGCACATTAGTAGGTCTTTTCCAACCTAAATGATTCTATGATTCTATTTCCTTTATTCCACTGTATTAGGTCTATTTTTTCTTTAATTTCTAACTTATTCTGCTGAACTAGTATTTGTTTTTCTAACTACTCTATGCAAACTTGAGTACACTACTCCTAATTCCTTTCTTTCATTATTCACCATATTTAAGATACACTTCTTAGTCCAACACCACACAAAAAAAAAAAAAAAAAAACAAAAAACAACAAACAAACCTACACACACACACACACACACACACCAACCAAAAAACCCCAACCACTTATTAACTCTGTCATAGAACCTCAATGTATTTTCCCACTTTTCATATTATTTCAAAGTTGGGTGTGAGTTATGTGAGAAAAATTCCTGTTTACTCTCATAGGGAGAGAATTTCAGTCCCTGACTTTAAGCTCCTCAAGTGCACATTAAAATTAATAAGAGGCTTTGTTCAAAATGTAATATAATTTTATTCTTCTTTTCAGGTGTAATAAATTCTTGGTACATTATTCCCCACCACATTGTTCTGCACACATTCCCAGTGTTCTTTTACCCTTAATCAGTTTTATTTAATCATTTGTAATCTTATCATGTTAATGGGGGCCTAGTGACAAATGCTGCTTATCTTGAGCAGTTGCTTCTTGTTTATAGAAGTTAATAAATAAATTAAAACATTTGGCTTCTGAGGGAGGGTTGAAAGAGCTCTCCAATTATTCTTTTAATGACACTGTAAACATTATTATTTGATTTGGAAAATTATATTTACTGGCCTGATGTGTAGTTTTCCCAAACATTGTGATACAGAACTTTTGACTTCCAAACCTAGTGAAACCAGTAAGAATCTTCTTAGTTACTTCAGTGACCTTGTAATCACAGTAGGATGCCTGAAATATCTGTGCCTTCACCATCATGCAAAATTATGTGCTAAGCTATAATGAAAAGCTATTTTTGGTGAAACATGCACTAGAAATCACAACTTTACTTTAGAAAGGAAGTTGCATTTAATTTAACATAATACAATATTTGGTAAGTATAGGATACTTCTTATCAAATTATAAAATGAACTACAAGTCCCTGGAAATTCTTAGATGTTTAAAAAGAATTCTTTTGTTTATTAATATTAAGTCATTGAAATCAACTTATCAAAAGCAGCACAAACTCACAAAAGAAATGCTATGTCCAGGATAGAATTGCTATAAAATGTAAATATTATTGATTGTCCTGTTAATTAAATACCTCATCTTTATGGGAAATCAACCAATATGCCTCTGCTCTGACTTTTGCAGAATAGAACACTAAGCCAGGTAACCCATACTACTCACCTATTCCTGTCCTTTAGTTGTGAACCCCTAACCTGGCTCCCCAGTATACTGAGCTTTCAGTGTCACCTTTCTGGTCACATGAACCATGTCTCTTGTGTGGATGAACACATCTGTCCATCCCTATTTAATTTGTTTAGTCATATACATCAATATGAAAATGCTTAATTTGGTGTGACAATATTCCACAAATTTTCTCAATTCTTAAAATTAACTAGGAAAAAGATTGTGTACTAATTATAGTTTAATAACAGCTCCGGCTCCACCTTCTTACTTTCCAGCCTTTTCCTGCTCTACTACAAGAAGGTCAGGCTGCTGTTGCTGGATGATAAGACTCTTTTGTGGGTGAACCTTCTGTTGCATAGAATGCACTAAAGCAGTTGGCTGCCATACTTTCCGCTAGAATGCTCGCAGGGTGAAGAAAGCCTGCCATATGATCTCACATTTACACAAGCATGATAAAAAATAGGATAAATCCGTGGAAGTTAATGTATCAGTTAACATCAGCCAAGTTTCTGATGAGAATCATCTTAATGAGAAATATAAATCTTAGTGGTTTTGGTAGGTGAAATAATTCTACGTGAAGTTGTACTGCATTACCTCTTTATGGGATCCTCTCCAATTCTTAATCTAAAGTGTATTTAAAATATTTTGCATATTTTTATTGCAAAATAAAAAGAAAAAAATTGCACAACAGCACTTGCAAGTTTAATCCAAAGCATGTGCTTACTCTTGTTCACTACACTGTAACATTAAATGTAATACAAAGCAGTATGGTCACTCTCTATAATGGCTGCAGCGAGTATTTAATCATGATATGACACTTTTACCTCCTTCTCTGCCTCACTAAGTGCTTAACATCTGTTGTACATCAGATGGATCAGTAACAGATGATGAGTACTCAGTGAGGCAGATGCTAAGTAAAAAAATGAAGACAATTTAACAAGAAGTGTATAGGCAGTAAAAGACCCATTACCTATTTTTCCCTTCTTTGGAGGCTGAAACCAGTGTAAATCTATAAGACATAAACACTGAGTGCACTTACAGGCATCTCTAAAATGTCCTACTCTTGATCCTGTGGGATCAACTCTTGGGAAGGACAACTAAGACTCCAAGTACATTGTTTCTTTTCTGTGATTCATAACAAGAACATTAATTGCTGCTAAATTTGATAATAGTCTTTAGGTGAATGCATTTTTCTTCTGGGAATCAGGATGAAACTAGCAACAGCATACTCACCAAAAGACCAGTGAATTATTAGGAGAAAGAATGTTTTTAGTTTATTCAGCCTTGGCAAATTGAAGCAGTGCTATAACCACCACTCAAACACATCTGAAATTATTTTCCTATGTCTCATGTTATAGGTATGTCAGTGAGACTCTCAAGGACAGATGCAAGTCCTACTCAAAAAGTTGATAAACACAAGCAGCACAGCTGTTCTGAGCGCACATCTTACAATTTCACAGCTGGCTCCACCTGAGCCAGATACTTTAAAGCTGATCTAAAGGCCTGAGCTGGTTAGGTGGACCACAGTGGACACAAAGTAACCATACTGTGAAGTAGAGGAAGAATGTGATACTTTCCTAAATAAAGGAAAGAAAAGCCCCTACCTAGAGGGATGCCTTTGTTAAAGATTCCATTAACATACACAGAAAGGATATTAATTAGCTATGATATTTTAACAGCAATGCTGTTTCCATATGCTAAAATGGCTTCCAGCATAGAAGTGGATGGAGTAACTAAAGGAATCTAGCTCAGTCTGAGATTCTTTTGTGATGGCTATACTGCTGGAAAGGGACTGGATGAACCAGAAGGCTGATTCTGTCATTAATAATAATCTAAACTGAATCCATGCTGAATTATGTAAGTAGAATACCTTGTTCTCCCCTGTTAGTCATATTTAAGGAGAATCTTTGCAGATCCTCCAGCCCTTGTGCCACCATTCTGCAGTTGTTGCCCCCCACCACCCTTCTTAAGGCTGATACTATATATTTTAAAAACAGTAATGCATTTCATTTATAAATTCCACATAGTCTTTGTAATATGAGAAGCAGAGGAATTAATACACTATATTAAATGATATAAACCCTTCATGAACAAAACTGCTACGATTTACATTATATTGCAAACTAAACAATATTTTGACATTAAAATATTTAATATTTCAGAGGATATTTCTACTTAGTGGGTTATAAGTCTATTTACAAAGATTTGTAGCTTTAACTATGCTAATTCTCAACCTATGTTTCTTATAGCAAAGTTTTTCTAGTCTGAAACACTTCCACCACACACACCAAATAATGTTTATAGAAAAAACATTTTAAGATAACATGTACACCATTTTTTACACAGGTATAATCATAATGACCATTGTGCTATATTGAAGTATGAATCAAACTGTTTTGTAGTACCAGCTGTTTATTTAAAGAGCTTCAAATCAGAGACAAGCATTGAGAGCTTCTACTAATGATCCATAGTGCAGCAGGGACAAAGGAAGTACTAGCCAAATAAATTAATGGTGTCAAAAGCAGAATGAAAGGAATCAGAGGTGTTAGGAAAAGTAAAAGTTTTCATGTACAGGAGGAAGAAAGATGACACCACCACCACACACACATACCCCTCCAAAACAAAACAAAATTGAATTAAAAACAAATTGAAAATCCCCAAACAAAGCAACCCATGCACACTTCTTGGAGCCACCCATCTGCTGTGTATCTGTGTGTGCTTGTGTTTGCAGTGTTAGATGAGTGTAAAACTCATCTTGGACAACAGCTTATCCATGAACTCAGTAGAATTTTAATTGAACTTTTCCAAATCTAAAAAAATAAAGTTCTAAAAAGCTTATCTAGATGTTTCAGTGGCAGTCAGATTAATATGCCCCTGTAAGGCATTAGAAAAATAACAACCAGCTTACTGTAACATAATCAGCTTTCTCTGAGTGAAGGAAAGCTGAGGATGTGTCATAAAATTGGACAAACTGAAAGTAGATGACCACCCCCCTCCTCTACTTCTACAGAGCAGCCCAGGGTGCCATTGGCTTCTGAGCTGTGAGCGCGCAGTGCTGGGTCATGTCCAGCTTTTCATCCACCAACACCAAGTCCTTTTCAGCAGGACTGCTTTCCATCCCCTATATCCCCTGTATTGATACTGGGTATTTCCCTGAACTAGTGCTAGCTTTTCCCTCCTAGATACATTTATTAACTTTGAAAGATTTTCACATTAATATAACTTGAGCAATGGCCACCTGAAGCTCTTTGCTCTATATTCAACTGCCCATAGGGTAGATGTAACAATGAACTGAAGGGGAGGAACACTCTGTCTTAGAAAAAGGAGAAAAATTAAATAATATTTTTAACTGAAAATGTCTTCCACTGAGTAATGTGAGATGAAGGTGTCTTTGGATCTTAAAATGCACATAGGTATGAAGCAGTTGTAGGATAATTATAAGGACAGGGCTTCATTAGATTGCTTGTATATGTTGTCTTAAGCTTAATTTGAATACTTAACCAGTAGGAGGAAGGGAGACAGTAAGGGTTACTAAGACCAACAGATTCCCTTTTCAATATACAGTTAGGCCAAATGCACAAGTTCAAAGATATGAAATGCATTTGCTACAATACCAAAATGTATCAGCAGCTCTAGTTTGCAGTGGAAATTCTGGAATTAATATAAAAAATAACCTTGACTGAAAGTTCTTCATATGTATGCAGCAGATCACGAAAACTGTTGAAAAACATACAAAATACTCTATGTTTTAATGTTGTACTTCAGGTGGGAGGAAGCATCATCCAGGTTCTTGGAGTATTTTATTCAGAACAGGAATAAACCAGAAAGTTCAGAGACTGGAGATCATTTCTGAGACAGAAGCTTTCAGCTGTTTTGTAGGATAATTAGAAGTCATGTGAAAAGGTAAGTGCAAAAGAAACCTGTGCTGACAAAAAAGTATTCAGAGTTTTAATTTGGATATGGAAAAGCATTTAGTGTCAGAAAAATCAGCCTTCAATTGTATGTTTTTCTGGAATTAAACCTCATAACTACAGGTAAAATCATAGCCTCATGAATACACAGTAGCAGAAAGGCAAGCCCATGATTACACTTGTGAAACTGATAAAAGCCCATTATGATTTCCTGTATTTCTACTGGTTTTGGGACCATACCTCTATTTTATTTTAGGCATCCTTATTTCCTGTTAAAAAAAAAAAAAAAAAAAAAAATCTGTTCCTGCAAAATTTTTACAATAATAACTATGGAGGTAGAGAAAATTTGTATTCTATTCCTGGCTCCTTCACAGTCTTTTTGTATGACCATGACTATGGACAAGTCACTTGCTCTTTTCCTTTGGTAATGAACTTAATTTTTTCCTCACTGTTTGCCTCTTTGGATTATAAATTTAGTTGCCTCTAGATGCCACTGTAATATAAACAGCAATGATGTGTCATTTTCTTCTATGCTGTAGAATCAGAAGTAAGCACCAAAGCAAGAATCTCTGAGTAAAGAGTAATGGTTTTAATTAATGAATACAAAACTCAGTTCTGTATTCATACCTCACTTATCATAATATTAAATAAAGTAAGATTCTGAGATCAGTGTGCTTTTTCCCTCTCGTTCTAATAACTGAAAGTAGCTTTAAATAACTAATTTTGAGCAAACCCTTAAAGTTTGAATACAGTCACAAAATATGTTACAGAAAACGGTTTGTTTTTCTGCCAAGTTATGTTTCAATTGATTTAAAGACACCAGTAAATTTCTGAAGGAAAATTAAAGGTTGTCTAGAAAAGTTGTTTCACGCTATTTCTAAAACCAGCATTTGTATCACTTAATAATATGTAATTCTTGTAATATCACTTGCGTAACAGTCATAAATAGGGAAACTATTAATATAACTGACCAGATGTTGCATGTATATAATATAAATTAGGACACAGTATAGTGATGATGTTTTTAAGCAATCACCAAGTAATTGCCTCTCTTTTGACATCTGTCTTCCTTAAACAAATGCACAGCCTGAAATGTAATGTATAAGTTGATAGAAAGGCTGACATTGGCACAACAAAATAACAATTTTCTGCACATCAATCTGAAAACAATAGGAAAACTAGTGTAAATAACTAGAGTGAGGAACCAAAGTCTCACCTTAGGAATTGCTGCAAATTTCTTTTGGAATATACAGTTATACAAAGATCAGTAATTTACCTTACAGAACTACTCTCACTCTCCACCAACCTTTGAATGATTGCTGAGAAAGAGATCTACATATGCAATTCAGGATAAGCCTTCTTGCAGATTGCTGAAACCTTTGTATTTTCCACTTATCAGTATAATAGCTCAGTCAGGTTAGAATAACCTGCAGGAACCACAAGCAATTGTGATGTCAGTGATGGAAACCAGGATATGTAACATCCAAATTTTCTTTGTCAGAACACGTGAAAATATGCAACTGTGATATGTACCACCACTGAAGTTGTTTTTGAGTTCATCAACTCCTATCCAATACTTAGTAATTCTGCCAAAACCTCAAAACTGGTAGGAAATCTCAGAGATAGATCTAATAGAAATCTGCAAATTTTTTATTTTATTTTTTTTTTCCCCATGATATTTTATTTGCTTTAGAGAACATGGCTGGGACAATCTGTTTTGTCCATAGTTTTATTTTCTGCATCAGCACACTGGCTGTTAAAGTAAATCACAGATGCTTGAGTGTAGCAGTGGGACTGTGTGCAAATCCCCTCCCCCTGATAAGAGTGTATGAAGGATAATCAACTATAAATCATACTCTGAAGAAGTGACAACTCTTGTTGCAAAGTAAGAACGTATTACTTATGATAAACTATTTATCTTGGTATTAAATCTCATTCTGTTGTGTCTACCCCTTCCTCATTATTACATATTTTTATATACCATAATGCTATAGGGTATAATGAAAACCCCATCATACTGAACAGCTTCCTTAATACCTTGCTTTTTTTATTGAAGGGATTATAGTTTAAAAAAATAAAATCAAATCCAAACCCAGAAACCTTAGTCCCTTTTAAATTCCCCCTTAGTGAAACTAACATGTTGCTTCTGGAAGGAATTAATTTAAGGAATTTGTCTTTCACAGATAATTTCTGAAAGTTAACATTAATAACCAGAAGTGGATTGGAGCAGACAAGATTTCTTTGTAAGAAAAAAAAAATCTGATAAAGAATACATACTTTTCCTGCAAAGTGACATATCAGAGCCTGCAACAGCATATGTTTTAAGATATATTTATAATTCTTAACATAGTTATTTTATATATCTTTGATTATAAGCACTGTGGGATACTGAAGACCCTGGAGGAATTCTATCATTACCAACCAAGGTCTCTAGTATGGTTTCTATATATGTCTATGTGCATATATATATGTAGGCACACACTCCTTCTTAATACCCTAGGCACTCTGAAAGATTTCTCTGTCCCTTCCAGAAATCCTCCCACCTGGAAAAAAAAAAAAAAAAAAGGTGCTACAAATTCCCCTGAAAAAAGTCCTCCAAAACTCAGAGTCCACAAGTGAACTGGGGAACTGAGGGTCACGATGGAATTAGGGGAGTGATGATGATTCTAATTAATGGAATTAATGGATTAATGGATGATTCTAATTAATGGAAATGAAAAAGTGAGATAAATTTGAATTCTTTACTGAGAACAGAGAAATGCTAATATTGGTTTCCCACACACCAGAAGCAGCATAAGACTGACATAAAAAAAATATTTAAAAAAAAATTTAAAAAGAGCCATGCTGAATCATTGTAGTGGAACTTGGAACACAGTGTAACAACTCAAAACTTTGGAGAAACTCTGTGTACTCTATGCTTATGGCAAGCTGTTAAAATATGCTCCTCTTATATGAGGTTTCTGATATGAAATTTGTATTGAAATGCAGGCAGCTTGCTTGCTTCTGGAGAGTCACAGGAACAGAGATTCAGGTGCAGAAATGTGCAGTGCTGTCCTCAGTTGTTACAGAATGAAATGTCATGTACAACTTTGCTTGATGTATTTTGATGTCATATGTATTCATCGTGGAATGTACAGACTATGTACAGACTAAACAGCTCATTTTTTGTGCCTCATACAAAATTGTACAGCTCCTGTAGTTCAATATTTTGTGCTTTTAACTTAAGCTCAGAAATTATGGTTACACTTTAAGATAGTGAATCAGGTCATGAATCATGAAGAAGATAGTGATCGGTTTTTAGTTAATTACTAGGGTAACAGCACTACCAAATTGTCCCAAAAAGGATTCTATCCATTCTTCTCTACAACTGCTATTGTACTCTCTATTGCATTTACAGTAAAAGTGACAACTGAAAATGCCTGAAGACATTGTCCATATGGAAAATGCCAATTCACTGCAAGACTCTTTGTCTTGAAGAGTTCCCAATCTAAGTGCAAAACAGGCAAAATGAATAGAAATAGTATGTAGGATGTGCTCACAAAGGTTTGAGAGATGTAGTGACGGGATGTTGAGGACTGGAGGTGGATAACTGCAGAGCCACCAACTAAAGTACAAGTCTAGATCTTTAATATTCCATCTGTCCTGCAGAGGATATCCTATTGTGAACAGCAAATACCACTGAATAACGAAGAATAGACACAAAAATATTCCTAAATGTCCTCAGACAAACTCAGCATCCATCACTTCTTCTGTTTATCCAATACACAATACATCTACATGGGTTTTGGAGGTATCTTTTACATGGATTTTGGTGGACAGCATTTATATTAAAGGAACATTTACAGGGGCTGAGAGATTTTGGTGGGATCTTTTTCAGCCTGTTTACTATGGCACTTTCATTCAATGCATCAACACCTTTTCCCTCGTCTCTAGATGTGACCATTCTATGGTGCTTTTGATTGACAGCAAAGGTAAGCAGGCTTGTCACTGGGAAAGTAAGCAGGGCTCCAACACAAACACTCTCACCTTGATGAGTAATTACATTGCCTCTGCTACACCATCAGTCTCTGCTAGCAAACGGACTGAGAAGCCCAAATCCACACATAATCCAGTGTTATTCACAAGGCTGCTTACAGCTAGAATTGACATTACCAGAAAGTTAAAGAAAAATCAACCCTGCTCAAATATTGTTTGTCTGATTTTGAAGTTAACTCTTAACAGCCAAATGCTCATTCACAGAAAGACAAACTTTATGTGATATAAGGAGTGTGAATTAATGTTAGCTTTACATCTGGCAGGAGTTTTACAATCTGTGCTGCTTATTGCAATATAGCTCTGTCAAACATTACCTTTATCTGAAGGCTTAATACTCTCTTAATTGATTTAATTTACTTCATTATGGACTTGGTCCAAAAAAATGATGGTGTTAGTAAAAAGGACCCCTTTAGCTTCAGAGCCTTCATAATCAACCACTTACATAGTCTCAGTATCTTTAAAACCAACCTGCAGCCCTGTGAGAAAACACATGGCCAACTAGAAGCTGTGGCTCAAGGATGTAATTTAAAAAAATATTTAAGAATATTACCTGTCTTTGTAAACAGTAGTATGTTGCAAATGATCCATATTTACTCAAATATAACTTGACAGAATTCGTTTAATAGTATCTAGCAGTTTCCACTGGCTGTTTTTAGTTTCTATGGAAACCATTTCAATTATTATTTTTCACGTAGGACTGAATTGCTGCATATAATACGTGTCCACATACAGATAGATACTTGAACACTTGAATGAAATATCTATAGCCATAGCTCCAGAAATAAAGGATTTGTTAGGTACCCTAAAACCATTTAATTTCCCAGGATCAAATAATTGAGATGGGTGGGAAAACTTCGAGTGCCATGGTATAATCTCTAATGCATCTTACTGCATCCTGCAGGTTGAGGATCACAACAATTTCCCAGCTTCTATATGAAGATGATATTAGGGTAAAAGTGACCATTATAAAGAGAAGAGGAAAGGTTTGCTGTGCAAGAAAGCCTTGTCTGCTTGCTTTTGGTTGCTTGTTGCTTTTGGTACATTCTGATCTGCAGTTTGATTCTTCATACTGACATTAATTAATTTCCTACCAAAGCTGAGCATGGCTGTCAAGGAAGCTCTTTTATAGAACTTAAAATCTGAACTGCTTATTACAGTTTATATTTTTGCCTTTTACAATGTGCACCCTTTAAAAATGACTATGCTTTTTAGACAACTGGTATTCAGCTAATGCTGTTAAGCATGTAAAACATAAACCCATTAGAATGAGTTTAAAAGCAACATCTGTAATGACAAGACATAATCCTCCCACCTCCAAATCAAGGTACTTCTCCTTCAGGTAATCCTAAAGTCAAGTGTAGTTCTGAGAAGAACAGAAGGCAGAAAGCAATAAGACTGACTGAATTCTGACAGGATGCCTCAGGTAGGTAATTCCAATGCCCTTTGCTAAAGCACGAATCACAATTTAGAGTCAGGGAACATCCGTTTAGGAACAGAGCCACTGGACTTGAGAAAAAAATGGAATCAAGATGAGGAACAGAAGAACAGAAAAGTAAAAGCTTTCTGCAGAATTCAAGCTTTAGCAGTGTCACATCAGAAAGAAAAATAATCTTTTTTCAACTCTCATACTGTTTTGCAGAAAATTACTATATTTGTAATGTTGGAAAGCATTATTTTATTTTTTCCTTGACTACTTTTTAATTTCTTATTGTTTTTCATTTCTTTATTATTCCTTTGGAGTACAAAGTTACAGTATGTTATATAAACACAGTGCTGATTGTGAACCCTTTGCACATTACAGTGACCAGATTTTCCTCTAAATATCACTGGGACATTTATTACTACTAAATGATGGTCTACAAACTTTTTAATAGGAAAACTTGGTAAATACTGAGGAAAATTTTTCACTTCTATTGTGCTGAGAAATACTTTACACTAGTTCTAGACCCAGAACAATTATGGAATAGCTTTCTAATGTAGGGGGAGGGTAGAATCAGTGTGTTGTCCTCACATCAGATAGCAGTGGGTGGATAAAAGATGATTTTTTCTTCTTTTGCCAAAGCCTAGTTCAAGCATTGGATATAGCTGCAATTCTTTTTCTCCTTGGGGAGAGATCTTTCTCAGAAATTATTGACTTTCTGGCCCCAGAGTATACTCTACCAAGGACAAAGAGACCCAAAGCTACTTCTAAGGGTCATATGAGGTCACATCACAGTGAACTCAGAACTATCACTACATTACACCTTTCATCGTCTTTCCTCATCAAATATGAACCTTAAAAGAAAAAAAAAAAATAAAATCCAAAGTTTAGAAGTGCAAACATTTGAGGTAAGCCCTAAACCTGGGCTTTCCCTGTCTTATGTGCATGTATTGGGAGTCATCTTTATTTGTCATTCCTTGCAACTGGTCCTTCATTCATTTCCACTGAAAATGGCTCATGAATTTCCCATGTCTCACTCTGTTCTAGAGATAATTTCAGACCAATCTAGTCTGTGTTGAACCATGTTGAATATATTAGTCATCTATATAATAAGTTTTAAGAACCTTTGATACAACACTGATTGAGCTCAGCTGCAGAAATATGCAGCCTCTCTACTCAGAATCCACTACTATATAAGTGATTTGTGAAGATGTCATTTCAGACACTACTCACAGTTCTCCTGTTTTGCTACTAGTCATGCAGGCTCTGAGCAGTGAATCTAATTTAGTGCATGAGCAGCACTTGTGTTCAGCATGACAATCACTTGTAAATACTTTTTAGAAGTGCACGCATACTACACTTACAAGCGCAGGAAGCCGTCTCCAAGTAAAAACAGATTGTCCTTAATAGAATCTATAAATGTGAACTAGAGTATCTGTTCTATTTTCTTTTGCAAGTTTTCTTGTCATTTGTAACAAGTTTACCCCAACTGTTTTCTGCTTTATTGTCCTGATAAGTCAGTAAATTCCATTTTCTGCCATCTGTTGCTAAATCTGCAATTTTCCACAAGATTATTATGTATATGTAGTATCTTTTTCTCTGTTTGTTACTTCAGAGAGCTTACTATAGATAGGCAAAATGATTGCTCCATTTTTAACTTAGTAAAC
Organism: Megaceryle torquata; assembly: GCA_024611175.1. Taxonomy (NCBI): domain Eukaryota; kingdom Metazoa; phylum Chordata; class Aves; order Coraciiformes; family Cerylidae; genus Megaceryle; species Megaceryle torquata. Next base: position 23,147 of record JANIJG010025437.1, read on the forward strand.
CCTACCCTGATGGTTTGATTAAAAAAACCCAAAAACCAAAACAAACAAACAAACAAATAAACAAACAAACCCACAAAGATTCTGGTCCTACATTGTCTTCATTGTGAGGGGATTTGTTGGTTTCCCAATTTCATCTGTCTCTCCAAATTTGCAGTCTATTTCTTTTGAGATGTTATCATTTCTAAAGCTTGGTTTTTATTCAACTTAAAAGCAGTCTACTGCATTCTCTATTAACTGCTTACGTGTCCGGGTTTGATGGATCATTCCTTTAAATATCCAAGAATCCATAGAGACAAAAGTAATTTTCCTGCAGCATTGTTATAGTTTCTGTGTACCCATGTGGAGGAATGTTTGCTGTTTCTGTTTTCTTTTGTTCCTAAATCTCCACATAAATTCTTGTCAAGCTTAATCCTCCTTGATGTGCTTTGGATATTGAAAAAGATCATATGAAAATCTGTCCATGAGGATGGTACTGATAATTAACAGAGATCTCAAAGGAAAAAGCATCAGTGAATACATGTACTTCATAAATAATTTAAAATTGAGTGAGTTTTAGGAAAAATTTGTGGTTGTATGTGAACATAGTAAACTTCTCAAATATGTATGCGCAAATTTAATTAGTGGATGAGATACTCATTAAGCCTAAATAATTGTAATTGTGTTTCTGATGCTGGGACTTCCAATAACCTTATTGCCATTTACATTTTCTTATCTGGGACTCTAAAGAATGTACTTTGTTTCTTTTGGTTTTATGTTGCATGTCTCCCACTTGGTTTCTGAAGAAAAAAAATCTTACTTAGCAGTATTGTCTATCAGTCCTGTTTACCATTCCTTCATTATTTCTGCCAATAAGTTTTGGAGGAGTTCAGCTAACATCTATGAAATTTGGCAAAGGGTCAGAAATATCAAAAATGTTAAATTCCTCCATGTTATATGTAAACAAGAAGGTAGTCCATAGGATGAAGATCCTATCAGACTGTGCCCAAATATTCTATAGATTTACACGGGAATTGAACAATATGAGGTTAATTTATAGGGAAACAGGAAAAAGGAAAATAAAAACAGGGAAAAAGTCTGGTAAATGCCTGATGTATTTTTGTAAAAGTCACATCTTTAACAGGTCTTCTGTGAACACTGAAGTCAGTCAAAAAATAAAACTAGTCTCTCTGAAGTCATTAAGAAATATCACCTTTCTCCTGGGTTAATGTGCTTATGACAAATGAAAAATGACCACAGGAAAACACTAGTCATTGCTCACTTCAGTAGTTTACTTGATCTTCAATACAGCATAACCAACATTTGGTACATTCAGAAGCTCACCAGCACTGTGCACATCTATTTGTCACAGGGTGCCAAAGAACAGCTACAGTCAATATGCAGAGCTGAACCATTAAAAGGGCGGATCCTCTTTAAGAATAAAATTGCTTTCACAGTCAAAGATGGTTCCCTAAAGCAGTGTATTGGGGTTTGAGCAACTAAGTGAAAACTAAGACATATTTTTTAAAGCATAAAGGATAGGATTATTTTCTAACCATAGAACACAATTTGTTAATGTGTGTTTACATTATTTATCACAAATATGGTTTTGCTAAGATTAGTATATTTGTATTATTCCTACCTGTTGTCAGGTAAAGTGATACATCGTTTATTATTATACATTTCCTTCTGACAGGCTAAAATATTTCTTATTAAACTTTAGTTTCTCCTGGCAGGATCTATCCTTGCAAGAACTTGAGGAACACAAAGGCGACACTGCAGTAACATATCAAAAATACTAACAGTCCTCAGGGTTTAGCTTTAGTTTAACTATGCAGTCTGACTCACAAAACTTTGCCTCACAAAGATGCACAATATCATATGCTTACAAATAAACAGCTGAATAAAGTTAATTTTCTACTGAAAATTATGGGTTTTAAAATACATTTGACAATTTCTCTTATTTGTTCACTGAAAGCTTAACATATCCATGACAAATGAAAAATGGTTACAGGAAAGTAGCATCTGAGCCTATGTCAATAGCTTGTTGGTCCTTAATATACATGGTGAAGGATATAGAGTTCAGAAATGTAGTTTTAATTAGTATTATCCTCCTATTAAAAAAAAAAATAAAAATGGGGTGGGGGGCGAAGAGCTGAACTATTATTTGTGTAAAGACACTACAGAAATTTTTAATTTCTTTCTTGTTAATGTTCTTTTAAACAGATATCTGAAAGATATGTTTGATACCTTTCAGACTGAGAGCAAGTTGTTCCACAGATGGATATCATTGCTGCTTGTAGAAATCAAACTGAATCCTTTTCACTTTGGATATAGTTAAAATTAATGAAATAAAGGTGTTAGTATATCATCAGTGGTAAACTCACACTCTTACAAATAACAGAAAAAAGGAAGAGGAGAGAACCAAAGCAATAAGATATTTCTCTTCTTGTGACTCATCTGGTCATAAATAATAATGTATTTGAAGAAAAGAGTATTAAAATAGAAAAATTTTGTTTGTTATAGAAAGTATCTTAATGTGGATAGTCATTATAAAGGACTACTCTTAATCTTATGTCATGAGATCAGTGGGTATCTTCCAGCTGATGCCAGCAGCCCATTAAATGAACTGCCCTTGTGAATGAGATTTCACAGGACACACAGCAGAAATTCTAATGCAGGATGAGTTTCAGCAGAATGTAGATGCTTGCAAATTTTTGTCCTGTAATTAGTGGGTAATAAAACCTGTACATCAAATACCCTTTCTATTCAGAGTTGTTAATGCCACCTCTCTATTGCTGTTCAGGTTATTCCCGTGCTTATGTGCAGGTCCTACCATGATTCTGCTACTAGTACCCCAGACAGTCTGGGGCATCCTTTCAGGCTCAGGTGTGAAGGAATATGCACTTGATCCTCTAAAGTACTTCACGCTATAGTCATGGTTTTGTAGCTAATCCCTTCACCACAAAGTGCAGTAACAACTGTGATGCTGGTACTCAAAGCATCAGTGCCCAATTGCCAACTGGCCCTAACCCCAGACACGCCCTTCACATCTCCTAACTCCACCTGGGCCACAGAAGTCAAGCAAATATACTGTTCATGCACTCCCATGCTCGACCAAATATTTACATTCCTTCCAGTATTTGAATAACGACCCCAATGTCCCCTAAAGAGCCTTCCAGTGAAGGGTGAATTCTACAGAGGAAGGCTGAGCTTCTATGCAGTATATTTCCTTTTGTAAGAACATGGGAGCTGTTAAGACTCCAATCATCATGTAGCTATTCACAAGTGCTATGCTACAATAATCTACTTTTATGGGAGTTTGGAAGATGAATATAAAATAACATAATCCCCAGCTGTGCTGTTATGTGTAAAGCCAGCCCATTAATCACACTCAGTTTTACTTTACAGCATAAAAGTATGTAAAGTGTTACTGCCATTCAGGTGCCTTAACATTGGCAGTTGCACACCTTAACAGCATTTTAAAAGCTATCTTCTCAAGAAATTAAACACTCAATCTTTTCCTTTCCTCCAGTGGAAATGTTAATTCAGCACCTTCTGATGTCAACATCATATGCAGAACAGCCTAGAAATCTAGACAAGCAGTGAAGCCTCAGAAGTTTACCAGCTTTTATACCTGAAGTGTATGAAGCACATTAAAAAAAAAAATAAATTATGTTTCTTTACAGATTATCTGAACAGATTTAACATCTGTATTATTCCACGAGGACACTGGGCACAAATAATAGTTAGTGGTTAACTTACACCATTGTGGGGAGAGTGTAATAGAATATTTGGGGTTCTAAAGAATGGCATCATGCCAGTCTGATGTTGCCATTAAAAAAATTAAAATATTATTAAGGTCTGGGGGAGATCGCAGACATAAGATGTAAACCAGTGAATGCTTGGGATGGCTCACTTCTTTCCTGCAGCTAATAGCATTGATGTAATGTTGTATTTGAATTGTGATCAAGTAACTGAGTTTTAGATCTAAAAAGGAACACGTAATAAGGTCAGATAGAGAGGAAACTATTGCAACTAGCAGCTACTTTTCATCTGATAGTTGGAAAGTCCAGTTTTCTACTCAATCATCGAAGCAATACCTCAGAACCAAGGAAGTAGTGTGAAATAACACCTTTTCTTCCAAAGTGTGGAAAGTGCTGTGACTCAGAGGGATTAATCTGTGATGCACACTCCCAAAACAAAGCTTCTTGGAGTGCGAGAGCAGGATGCACAAGTCAGGAGAGTTCTATGCAATTCCTGGGGGTGGATTTAAGAAACCATTTCTTTAGTTTTTATGAAGAGGCAAAGTTTTATGCATTTTCACTTGTGCACACAAGAAATTACTATTTGACAATTTTGAAGGAATAATGTAGAGTTTTGTTGAAGAGAGACTTCATCAAATGTTCTCCTTAATTTTATTTATTAAATTTCTGTAATGAATGGATATAATTTTCTTTGTTCAGAGTTGTATATTTTATATCAATGATTGGGGATTATGATCTGCAAATATTACAAGATATTTCTACACACATTTGGTATCAAGGTTAGACATTTAAACTAGGAATTACATAAAAGTCACGTGAATTTCACACACATAGAATATTGGTTCCATTTCACTATCCCTTCACACAAAGGGTGGAAAGGATATAGTGAATGATGTTGCAAACTTCAAAGACAAAATAAACTAAAAGAGGTTTTTTGTAAAATATAGTTGCAAGTTTGGGTGAGATGTGTGATCCCATAGACTGTGAGACTTGCAATGTCATCGGTTTCACAACTGCATGGCACCATTCATCTGAATTTGTCTATAGAGCTCTATAACCAGATGACTGTCTGCTATTCAGTAAAAAGAAGAAACAGTCTCTGGAGTCATTATTTGCCAAGATTCACAGGTGCCTCCTGTAGAAAACTTCTTTAGAAAGCTTCACTCCTCTGTGTCAGGATACTAATCACTATTCAGTACAGAGAAATATTGCCTTTCATGAACAGAGGGTCTATTTTTATCTTTGAAGTTAATCCAACCCTAAGTTGCAGAAACACTTAGAAGCACAGATGCAAATATTCTGTATAGACTTACTTTTAAATATTCATGGATGGAAACCTGTTTCCCTGCTTCTATCATTCAAAGCTGAGGATTCTAGTTTTTATGAACTTTTTCTCATCCCTTAATCCACAAGTAAGTTTCCTCTCCAACGCAGTTTATGTTATAGCCAAATGTGGATTTACATAGATAAGTAGTCTACATATGCAGCAGATGGTCAGCAGAAGAAATAAAAAATCACTTAAGGTTGTACAACCTCACACCAGTGGCAAGATTTATTAAACTGTGGACCAGACTCAGCAAGACAGAAAATGCTACTCAAGTGTTTTGCAATGTATTGAGGGATAAATTGATGAAACAGAAAGTCTGCATGCTGTCCTGCGATTTGCTACATTGGTCTCTACTCGGAGCTCATTTAACTGAAGTTTTGTAGAGAAATATTAGGGACAGCACAGTCAGCAGTTTAGCCATCCATTTCACAGTGCCTCACTCACATCTTGGACATATTTGCCAACTATCTCATTTATATTTATACTGTATCTTAACCATCACTCCAGGAATTATCTAAACCAGTAGTGCTTTCTGCAGATAATACACTGATGAAGCAATCAACACAGATGGTAAGCTTTCAACTTACATTAAAAAAATCATCAGTTATTGTTCCTATTTTTTTCCAAAATTAACACAGCTTTGTCCAAATATGTGTGGAATAATATATGCACAGTTTCAAGGGCATGATGCCTTTGGGTTTTTCTAAGGTAAATTAAAGATTAATTTTTTTAGAATTTCCTCTTATCTATCAACCAGGAGTTTCTGAAATTTGGAAGATTAAAAAAAAATAGAAAGTATAAAACTCTTTTTTTTTTTTTTAATAATAAAACTTTAATTAATGTGACAAATTATGACATTTTCTGTACTTTTATATTGTGAGGAAAGGTTTAACTGCATATTGAAGTAATTCCTGTCATACGGGTAGAACAGGAACTATTTATCTAAGAATCTAAAGGCCATAAATAAGGAAAATGAACATTAAAAAACTTTGTTTGCGCTTTTTTTTGCTAAAACCTGGAGAAAATAAAATTTGTGATAGATATGACAAAAGCTTCACAATAGGAAAAAAAAAAAAGCAGCATTTATTTCCTTTTGGAAAGTAAGGGGAAAAAAAAAAATGAGTAGAATTCATAGAAAGTTTTAGTTTGGTTTCATTTGCTTAGGTTATCTCCTTACTTTAATACCTGACAATTGAGAGAAGTAACTCATTAAAGATAATGAAATAAAATTACGTTGGAAAATTAGCAAGTGACATCTTCTGTCTGGAGCACTAACAATTTTTATTACTACTTATCCTTGTAGTAAGTTCTTTATTTTATACTTATCATCTGTGTTTCCATATATAGGTTTCTAGAAAACTGATAATACTATGGCTGGGATATTTTCCTGACAAATTAATTGGAATAAATGCCTTTCACAGCTGTACTGTAAGATCTGCAGATCAACCTGTAAGATTGAGGACTTTTTTTAATGATCTCTGGTCATCAGTTTAAAGCTATACTACTGGTTGTGTCTTTAATATGTTTTAGAGTCCAAAAGAGCATGCACTAGGTGGGTGAACAGATAGTATGTTCTGAATCAGCATTTGCCTTCAATCCATGTAGGATAGGTCACATAGGATCCCCGGATGTGATTTGCATGTTATTTCCTCTTGTGAAAGTAAGTGGTAAAACTTAAAAAAACCATGGTTCTGTGGTAAAACCTCCTTCCTGACATTTCCTTCAGTGAGATGTGGGCTGAAGCTACAAGACACAGATGTTTTAGACATTTGACTTTGTCATTGTTTGTTTTGCAGCTGTAGGATATGGAGACAGCTGTTTAACTCCAAAGTACTGGTCAAACTGTGAATGTGAAGGAAGGAAACTTGACAGAAAGACAATCTTGTTTTCATTTTGGTGTTACTTTAAGGCCCTGATCTCCTTCACTTGGTGATGAAGTAAAGCTTCTTTTGCATTCTCCCCGCCTAAAGCTTTTCTGTTTCCTACCCCAAAAACAAAAAAAAAAAAGACTTAAAAATTTTTTTTTTTAAATGTTGCTCATAGCACAGTGCTTTGTATTAATTCTCTGTGGTATATTTATGGCACTTTTCCAAAAGAATATAAATATCTGAAATATCTGGTGAAAGAATGCATAAATAAATGTAGGTCTTTGCCTTTTATACAATAATAAAGATTTTTTTTTTTTCCAGAACTATTCAAAACATTCCACCTAAGTTAACACATCAATAAGATGTTCTTAATGATTGCATGAAGATTAACATTTCTAATAAGCAACTTCTGTCACTCATATTTTCTACTTTTGTGGTGGGTAAGAAGACTGAAAGCAAATAATCTTATTCCAGGTACAAGCAATTTGCTCAGCCTGAATTAGGATAGCAGAACCTGCTCTTAGAATTTGTCTAGCTCTAATATTGCACAGATTAAGATTTGTTAATCTGCTGTTTATTAAATACTTGGAATATCTTGCAAAATCTTACAAAAAATATCCATGTTGTATATAGCCATATTGGAAACAAGGTTTTACCACACTAGATGTTGCCACATATCAGACTTAAGCTGAACTGCAAACACTGGAGTTTGTTTGTATTAGCCAGGGTCTCCAAGTGCAGCCCTTGAGATACATTAAAAGAAAACTGTCAGGAATGTAAATGTTCTGACAAAACAAAATATGAGGTGAATACCTCAAGAATAAAGCTTTTCCCTGGGTGACATCTGTCCACAGAGCACACGTCACCACCACAGCTGGCACCCATGACAATGTTCTCAGACAAGCCAAGGAATAAAACACTGTGGAGTTTATTATTTATCGTGGACTTGCTTTCACACCCTCCAGTCATGATCCTTCCCAGTGAAATCTGAGACATTGGCAAGACAGGACAAGCCTGGACCTGCTACTGATCATGTCTCTCTGGGATCATATCCGAGGACTGGATGCTTCCAAGCTGGCTGCCTGGCACCTCTCTGGACTGCTAAATTGATTCAGAAACTGGGGAAGGCAGGAAGGGATAGAGAGGAAGGGAAGGGACAAAGGCAGTTTCTAGCTGATGTCACATCAGTGCTGTCAGTAGAGATGCTGATTTTGCTACTTGCTATTCTTTGGGGTAGACAAACAGTGACTTGTCTTTAACAGTCTGGATATTGTCTTTATCAATCTGTATATCTACATGCATAAGATAGCAGTATTGAATTCGTCGTTTGAAAATTACAATTTTGCAGAGGGATTTTGATTGTTTCCAAAAATTAACTATGGTTGGATATAATTTTTCCTACTGTTTCTGTCTATAAATTACTCTACTCCTGGCAGTATCCATAGCAATTAGGCACAAACTGAATTCTTATCTATCAGAAAAATTAAATGTCTCTGTGCCCTTTATCCTTCAATATGTACCTACCTCTTTCTATTAAATTATTTTGCTCTTATCAAGAACACATAAGAAAATATAAATAACATATTACACCAAAAACTAATGTATTTTTGGTGTATAAAAAACAAAATAGACCATAAATAAGAAAGAATTACTAACTTTGAATGACTTCATCGTTGATATATCAGAGTTATATCTTTTTTTTTGTGTGTGTGTTGAAAATGGAAGAATGACATGGTATGAAACAACCAGATCAAACTGTGAATAAGGCTTTTAATTACCATATCTGTACATGCTAGTGAAATAGGAAACTTGTTTCCCAGAACTGCGTTGTTTGGAAGCACCTAAGTCACAATGGGATTGGTTCATTCTTCATGTTGGAAGAAAAGCATTTATTTTCTTAAAAAAAGGAACAAAAAAGTAGACATGAGACAATACAAAAGATTCAGATGCAGGCTGACAGTACTTCAGAAAGCATTTTTTAAAATCAAAAGCTCGTAAACCCACCATTTGCATGATTTAAAGTGTCCAATCTTCAAATTTATTTAAAGACAAAGCTATTGTATGTCTTTAGGTAAGATGACCTGAGGCACAGCCCTCAAGGTTAATGTCTGGCATTTGATGTCTCCTTGGAGAGCTTGTTTCTTGCCTTTTGAGTGAGCTAACAGAGTAAATTACATATGACTGAACACAGGTGAGAAATATAAGACACTTGTACATGTCCATTTTTATGTCAATGTATATCGCATGGTTCTTTGACTTTTTTAATTGAGAAGTTTTTCTGATTCAGAGCCTGAAAAGCTTGTTTTCAGCATGCTGACAGACATGATCTGACAAGCAGAGACATCTTTGTCAAAGTGAGGCATCAGAGCAATGAAAGGTTTTTGCCTGAAATATGGATATGCATGGCAATATCCCTCCACCCCGACAAGTCCAACCTTCAGCTTCCCTTTTATTCTTCACTCATGTCAAAGTTTTCCAGTGCTCTGCATTAATACCACCTTCCCACAGAGGAGACACATTTTTTACTTTAAATAGCACAGACCAGAAAAGCATTTATGTTAAGGCAATTCATCCCAGCCTGAGCTGAGAGTGGGGCCCCACTGTGACATGTGTTGTACAAACACAGAGCAAGAGACAGTCTGTGCAGCGCTCTACACAAATACAATAGGCAACAGAGAGTGAGGGAAGCGTGATATTGTCAGCTTATTATCAGCCCTATTATACTATGCTGGGCACTGACAGAGGGACTTTGGTAACTCCGTAGAGGAAGCTAGATGCTGGAGACTGATTATCAAAGATCATATTTTCTTATTTTCTTTCTGTCTTACTTAATAACTCATAGATGATAAAAGGCATGTCTTTATGGTACACTATATACTCTTCTGGATCAGATAAAGTACTGTTTAAGTATGCTCTTATTATACAGGTGAAATATGGAAGTTACTTCAACTTTCTGGACTTGAGAGCAGCCTGAAGCCCAGGGTGCTCCACGATTCAATATGTCACATGCGTGTCCTTGCCCGACCTCCAGTTACATTTGTGGTGTACATTATCATGATGCTCGAAGGTGTAGGGGGGTGCTATCTAGGGAGAATCATGGCGATCATGTCATGTCATGACTACAAATGCAGATGGTCATCAGGCTAGGAGGAAACAGAAGCTGCCAAGCCCAGAAATGTGTGCCAGGATCTATCAACATGTCAAGTAATTATTTTCAAGTGTAGGCTTGCAAGCTCTGTGAGTCACCACAGTCTTGGCTCTGGTGTTGTTCCTACAAGTGATTCATGTGGATAGGTGATTAAGATATCTTTAAATTTGGCCTGAGGGAAGGTGCTTTACAACAGCCTGGTCACAGTAAAATCCAAAAGGCCAAAAGCAAGCCCCTCAGTATTGTAGATTACACTAGGAATTGCATGCGCCAAACACAGTATCTTTTTAGCTGGAATTCTGCAGCAGCTTTTTCTGTGCTTTTCTTTTTTAATACCATGTCTGCAAAATAAAAGGATATTTTAAGCTGCTTGTGTTTTACTCTCTTCAAGTTTTCAGGCTCCAGTACTGATATCACCAATTGCATTACAAATTTTTCCTGGGAATAAAGGAAGCTTGAACATTTGGGCTGGAAACAACAAGGGGTTTTGGTAATGAGGCAGGGACAGAGACAATTTGTAGTGGAATAAGTGTCAGCAGATCTGGAAAAAAAAATGGACACTCAAGATGCTGTTTCATGAAGGAGAAGGGGAAGTTATGCCAAACTTTCCCTTCTCAGAACTGGACTGAGAAAGGAAATTGGTCTTCTACAGGAATATGGGATTTCCATTCCTATCACCCTGTTACTCTTAGAAGAGAGCCCACAAGAAAGAGACAGACACTAAAGTGTTCATTTTTCTCAAGTGAAATTATTTCCTTGAGTCATCTTCTGCTGTTGTACTTCTGAATACTGTTTCATTGAGACATTGTCTGAATGTTCAACATTATTACATATGGGCACTACATGGGATGAAGTCACATCTCTCATGCCAATGTTTTGTACTTTTGAAATAGGAACTGTCTGCAGTGCAGCAGGACCTTAATAGTGGTTAGTGGTTTGGTAACCATATTTTAGAATTTCAAATCTCAGAACAAGATGTGCTACAACATCCTGCAATATTAAATTAATATCACATCACAGAATGTTCACAGAATCACAGCTTGGTAGTAGTAGCTGGAAGGGACCTCTGGAGATCATCTCATCCATCCCTCCCTGTCAAAGCATGTTCACCCAGAGCAGATTGTACAGTAAATCCTTTCATGCCAGATGATTACAACTAAGATCATTTTCCTTTTTTTAACAGTTTGCATCAGGTGACAAAATGTAAAATGTGATTGCTGAAGCACTGCTATTGAGTTACTGATGTACTGGTAAGTAGTCCATACTTTAAAAGCACAAAACATTGGTATCAGAGATGTGATTTCATTCCACATATTGCCTGTATGGTATTTCCAGAGCATGGAAGCAGGGATACCCCTGCTCTGTGACATGAATATAACCTGTCTACTAGTTTCACAGCACTTCATAATACAGTGAAATTACTGTTATATTATTATAGAATCATAGAGCATATTGGGTTGGAAGGAACCTCTAAAGGTCATCTAGTCCAACCCCCAATATTGCTATTCGTCAAAAAAATCAAAAGTGGAGTTGTGGGGAGGCTGGAAAAATTTTCATGTATAAGATGTGATCAAGAAGAGCCACAGTATGTAATAAAGTGCTACAATGGTAGAAAACCAAATCTCCTTGAGAGAAAACTTATTGTAAGGATAGATTCTAAGAGCAGTCTGTCACTATGTATATATTTAGCTATTAAAACATGTGTGAAAACACACATATACACAAGAGTTTATCTTACCTTGTCATTGTTATCAGACCTATTATTTACAGGCCTCTATATCATATTTTCATGTCTGTCACGTTATTTTTAAATAACTCTAATCCCCAATCCAATTAAAAGTATCACCTCAAAGTGGATCATTTTATTTCCTTTGAGAAAAGATGCAGACTTATTATTCGGTTTAGTCAAGCAACCACTGCCAAACTGACCTTCATTTTATCTCACATACTTTCATTTTATCACCTTCCTTTTCTATGGCATGCAGCTTTCAGATGTGCACCTGGTGTGTGAGATCAAATCAAGTTTCCACTGGAGAGGTGTTCCTTTACACTGAAACTTGCAAATCCATTTTAAACTTCCACATGCAATATCTTACTTGAAGATCAAAAAAAGATTGGTATTTTTAATAGTACAATACAATGTGCAATCTAAGTACATTTTTCTTTGTTCTGTCTTAGAACGATTCTTGTTTAGAACCATCTCATGAAACATTTCTTTTTTCCCTTACATCTAATGCCACAAATGGGCTTTGGAAAGCAAAATCTCTCTGTGATATACTGTGAAACTTCCATGTATTGAACTTTGTGGCTTCCTTGGTGGAAGATTTTATTCCCTAGTAACTTTGTCTCCATGAATCAATTATATTTATAGCAAAGCCATCTAAAGTAGCTGATAACCAACTTTGAGATGTAAGGACTTAAGCCTGTGTAACATCCTGAAGGCATGGGATGAATCTTATTTTTTCTTTTCTTTTCTTTTTGCATTTCATTCTAAAACAATCTGCAGAAAATAGTTTTCAAGGCCTCAGTATTCTGATGGACTGTGTTACAGATACTATAAAAAAGTCAGATATCTTAAATCTTTTTTCTGCATATGGACTGAAGACTAAGATATAAGTCCCTTCTCCAATGTGTTTTCACTGTATTCAAGACCCTGTTGTGCTCTTAAAACATGTGAAATTTTTTTCTCTGTGAAAGTCAAAAAGAAGAGAAAAATGAGAAAATGCAAATTCATGGCTCTTCCTCCTTTTATAGCTGTCTGTGGTGTATTCTGTGGGAAATTTCAGAATAAATTCTGGGTTTGAAAGCCAGAATTCTTTCTGCAACTCTTCTGTTTGATGCAGTCATTCACTGCCTCTAGTGATGAATTCAAAACTTTTCAGTCCATATTAGATTCAGAGTATGTTTCTTAAAAAAAATTCCTTTATGAAGATAAGGACGTGCTTCAAACATAGGGCTGCTGGGAATGGCTTTCCCTTCAGAAATAAGGATTTTTATATGTTAATTAAAATATGGTTTTTAAGGTAAGTAAGTTTTGTCTATATTTGCCTTCAGCTTGAGTTACCAGAATAACCTCCTTTAAAAATCTGGCTAGACTATATGTACAATCAACATCTTCACTGTAAATTAAATGGTAATATTAAGCATCCATTCTTCTCAAAAATTCAAATACTGACATTTTATTCAAGATTACACGTGTGCAAATGTTGTACCTTGGCCTTTCAAAATTAATATCCTTATTTACTTGATTTGCTCATAATCTTCAGTTGCAGCACATTTCCATTTTCTTGTTTTGCCAAGGAAGATGTAATTTTTTTCCACCAGCTTTTTGTTGTATTTACATTAAATTTCTCCTTTTAATATTTTGGTTTATGTCTTTATTAAATCACAAGTTGAGGCCAAATTTGGCCTCAAGTGAGTCTTTTTCATTATGAAATGATTTAAACTGCATACAAATAAGATTTGTACATATTGCAATATACTGAGTGCGTTCACTCAAATGGGTAACATTAGCCAAGGAACTAATTTGAATGACACAGAAAAGGACAAAATCAAGTGCTAAACTGGCACTTCTGAAAGAAGAAATGAAAGCCTTTCCCTGTTTTTAATGTCCTTCAGTAGTGTTTGGCTATTAAATCAAATCACAGGGATCCATTATCATTCTTATGGGAAAATATTTGGGAAAGTTAATATTTTCCTTCTCCACCAACACAGTTTATATTTCTTTTATGCTCTTAAGCATAGATACTTCAGTTATCTCATTATGGTGCCATAATTTAGGTGGATGTAAGAGCCTGCTTACCCTCAGCTCTAGTTCACATCAGGTGTTTCACTGACAGCAATTCATGGGTAGGATCAGATCTTCTGTTCCTGTGACTGTCAGCGTCTCAGCATTTAGCCGTTACATTTGAAAAGAAATCTTACTGTCGTGTTAACAAAAACAGAAACAAAACCAACTTTCCCTCTCCATAATACAGTAACAAACATATAACCACAACTGAAAAATGAGAAGATTCAATCTGAAGGTGATATTAACAAGACATTATACACACACTGAACTCATCTTTCAGTGCAGGTGTGAATTACAATGCTCAGCCCAAGGTGTGAGGAAACCTGCCCTTTGCTGCCTGTGAGAGGGCATCACTTTCTCCCACCACCTGAGAAAGATGCTGCTGGAGTTGAGAGCTTGGACTAACTTAAGGACTATGTCAGTCCTTTTCTCTAAGTAGGTATACAAGACCACAGATGCCATATGCAAACTGCTTCTGGAGATTAACAATTGCTCCTACACCTCATGGTCCTAATACAGAAATATGCATGATGAGCTTAGAATATATATATGGTTTTACACGTCATCTTGATTCATACAAAGCAAAACATATTGTGCTTCTAGCACTGTTCCAACAAGCCTCCTGCATATGTTTTACAATACCTAGGAATTCCTGCAAAGCAAACCGTATTGTGCCATTAGGTGAGTTTCAGCAGTGTTCCTGTTTAAAAACTGCAGCAGGAGCTGGCCATCTAGTGGAATAACAATTGCTGCATGTGATGGACTCTGGCCAAGGAAACACAATGAAGGAGCATGTCATGCTGCAAGATTTTAAGGCTGATGTGTCGATGCAATGGGAACACATTAGTAATAAACACTTGAGCTTTTTGAAGCAGCAGAGCCTCAAATTCACGGAAGCTGTAGTTCACCTCACAGCATTATTCCAATAAATATCAGATTTCTTCTTCAGAGTATATTTTTTTAATATTGTTTTTCTCTTTATTTCTTGAAATTGAATGTTTGGACATTCCATCCCTATATACAACATGGGAACAGATTATCTGCATAGCAAATTCTGTGCTCCTGGTTGGCTTTGAATTTTCAGTTGATATTTTTCTTTGCACTCAGACAACTCATAAATATGTCACTGATTACAGAAAGTGTATTGATTAATTTAGGTGACTTTTAAAAGGTGCACTCAGGAGTAGCATAATGGTTTATGATGGAAATCTATGGACTTCTGATGTATCTTGGCATGATTTGACTTTCAGGCAAAGCAACAATAGTCTGTTTCATGTTCATGAAAGAAGGCTTAAAATCTGTGAAGAACATCTGGTGCTTGAAAAGATTTGCAATGGACAGAATAAAACAAAAATACTAGTCCTGTTCTCATCCCCAGTGTATATAGAAGTACTGCAGTAAAAAGGACATTGTTCTGATTGATAGTGCAGACAGAAAGAAAATTATAAGGCATGTGAATATAGTTTCTTTAACTTGTAAACTGATTGACTCTTTTCTACTATGAACAATGATATTAGAAGAGGATTCAATGGTACTTTGGTTCGAGGATTAGGAAGTTGATATATAAATGTAATTTAGTCTTATGATTATTCAGTGTCTTGGTTCTTCAGGAAATATGGAAAAAGTTGCAGGCAATTCTGTCTAACTGATTAATTGAATCCCATTTAAAAACAACCAAGCAACAATTTATTTCATGTTCAGTAACAGTATTTTGAGCCCAGAGAAAAAAGATAGGTATTTCCAGTAATTAATTATAACCTTGACCACATGTAGGAGCTACTTCAAGTGTGACAAAACAATTTCTGGCAGATTACCATAATAAATCCCAATAAAAATCAGTCTCATAGAAACTTTTCAAGAACTATATTAAACTTTTAGGACATACCTCCCAGCTTCATGAAAGAGAAAACCACTTTCTCTATTTTTGACACATTCCTTAAAAAATTCTTTCTACATATCTTCTATTGACTTGGAAATAGTGTAAAATTAAATATTAGCACAGTTACTTTGTTTTTTACTCACTGAAAGCTTCATGACCTTTATTAAAAAAATGAAGCTTTGGCTCTTTAATCTGTATCTGAAAAGACAAGTGCCAATAAAACACAATTTAAAATTGTATTTAGATCTCTATTAACTTTGTCTAATTTCTTTTGTCATAATAAAATTCACTCTTAAATATCAATAGCAGAGCCCAAACAATAATCTGAAGGAGCTGTTTGGAATGCCTTTGGAAAGGATTAAATTTTGTTCCAATTCCTTTTTGTTCAGTTGGAGCCTACAATATCATTGGCACATGAAGCTGTGAATTTTGCTTTCATTTATTTCTATCATTCCTTTTAACACAAGAAATTTGAGGACTTGGTTTTTGTTCTGTTATTCTGCTAATTTTCTGATGAAATGTCTTTTTTTACTGCCTGAGCAATAATTCATGTTTCTCCATGACATTACTCAGGTATTCATTCCCCATTGCATCACCCAGTATTCATTTGCATGCTTCTCTGTTAGCAGCTCTGTATCAAAAAAATTCAGTACCTTCTTTGGATTAGGGTGTACTCTCATCATGAGAAGTATCTGAATACTATTCTATTAATTTTTTTAATTTTTTTTTTCTCTATCCATTTTTTTCCAACTGATATCCTTTATCCATTCCTGTATCTTGGTCTATCAGGTATTTTTAACCAGGTTTGGAAAAAAAAATTGTTTCTTTTGACCTTTTCTCCTCACTTCTCAGTTTAAAGCTCTTCTTATCAGCAATAAAAGCCTTGATGTCAGAAGGCAATTTTCCCAGATAGTCAAATGGCATCCAGCCTTTGAAAATGTTCTCTTTTAGCAAATGCATCCTACTTGCTAAGCATACCCAAACCTGCCTTTAGCACAGATATTTGAGCCATCTATTATCATTATGTCATCATATGTCCAATCTCCCTCTATTGACTAGGAAAAAAGTTAGGGCAGTCAGTGAAATAGGACATAATTATCTTAAAAGTTATGATATTCCTAAATTAGAAATGCATTGCAAAATCAAACTGTTATTAAAGTTTAGTGAAAATCCCTGTAAAGAAGGCAAACTCATTGTTAGTAAACTTTAATATGGCTGATATAGAATCACAGAATACCAGGTTGGAAGAGACCTCAAGGATCACCTGTGACAACCTTCCTTGGCAAAAGCTTGGTCTACATAATCCGGCCCAGCACTTTGTCCAGCTGAGTCTTAAAAGTGTCCAGTGTTGGGGACTCTGCTACTTCCCACACATTCCCATTCCACCAACAAAGGAAATGTGGTTATTATGGAAGACCTGATTATTTAAAATTCTGGTAGAGGGGAAAAAAAAAAAAGAGGTTTGATTCTGTTTCTTCTGTTTTAAGAAGCTCTGTGTCCCTGCTGAAGTCTTTCATGTTGAACCATGTCTTTGGTAGAACATACATTAAGGTCATGCTCAAGAAACACCAGAGATGACATCAAAGCACTGCAGTGACTATATAACCTTTCTTAGTGAAATGTTTTCTAATTATGAAAGGACCCCACAAGTGAAAAACATATTTTCTGTTTCAGGTAGCAGATGACAAAGCAAAGCACAGTATTTAGAGAAAGGGGGGCATGAAAGCCATAGCATGAAAGCTCCTTCTGAAAGAAAAAGTGGAAGGGTTAGATAAAGGCCACCAAAAGCCAAAGAGGAATTGATGGAAGCTTAGCTTGCAATAGGACAGCTGAAAGTAGAGGAGAGTAAAGTACCCCTGGCAGTTCTGGAACACTGAACCTAAAGTAGATTTCTTTAAAATAGACAGAGATATGTGCTAAATTCAGGACTCACTGGACTAGGTCCACAATGCATACACTCAGAAGAATGACATCCTGAAAAGCTCATTAAATTCAGATCTAATCCAGTGTCATTCCACTAATTTCAATAAAGCAATTTTCGATCGGCAATCAGCTATAACCACTTTATGTTAATATAGATTTGACTAGCTAGATTTCAGAATCTCTTCATTTCTAGGAAGGACTAAAACACTTCTATTTTCTTTCCTTAGGCATCCTTTCAAATCTAATTCATATCTGACAAATGAGACAAGAAATCAATAGTATGTAGTATATACTGTATAATGACCTGGAAAGTTCTTAAAATAGCCGTGCTTGCTTCAGAATAGGTATTCAGTATTTGGTATGCAATTATTTGGCACTGTTGTACTTGGCCAAATTCCACTGTAAAATATGGTTCTGTAAAACAGAGGCAGACCAAATGGGATGAATCTGAATGCTCATGTTATTTTCTAGTTGCCTCCCCTAATACTCAGTCATATACAAATCAGATTTTGTTTTGACCTTTCCTATTGTATTTAAGAAAACATGAATGGAGCAATATTGAAAGCTGGGACTGTTCAACTCCTACAGATCTAAAGACTTTGTACCGTGCCTGTACCATATGCTGCACACATTCCCACATTTATGCCCATAAGGAGGTTTTAGTGTCAAGACAGCAGTTTGAGTTTCGCAGTATTTCACAGGCTTTCTTACCTCTGCCTTGGCATGCGGATGAGCGGCTGCTTATGGCATCTCTTGCTAAGGCCAAAGAGCTTGTGAACAGTTTTCTGTGCCTTGAGGAAGAGCTGCTTCATGCTGTTTTCTAGTTGCTCATAGCGACGTTGGAAATTAGAATCCATTGTCCACAAATGCATGACAGTAGATGTGTTCAGGAAATAATTCATGGGCAGCCTTTTCATAAATAATTTGAATTCATCTGAAAAAAAAAATTAATAACATTAGTAGTCTTAAGTTATGCAATTATGGCTATTGTTGCAGCAAAAATTAACTTCTAATTTTTTTTTTCTTCAACTTATGATTTTTTAAAAATTTAACTTATGCAATTTTAAAATAGAACATTTTAATAAAGTAGAAAGGTTACTAATTTTTAGAGGTAATATTAGAACAAAACAAGCAAAAGTCAATATTTATATAATTTTATATTGATGTTAAAACAAATGCAAGCATTCTCATTATTTCTCAACCTAGATCATTTGAAGATTAAATAAAAAACAGAGTTTCTTACTTTGAAAAATAGGATCTGAAAGTGAGTATGCATTTAAAGATCAATGTATACTGACTCATATGGAAAAGATAGGAAACTGTCTTAACGGAAGTATATTTCAATATTTAGGTAATGCAAGTAAATGTGATTTTACAGGCCAGCTCTCTTTTAGACATATTCTTTCACCTGAGACAAGCCATTAAGGATCAGACTTCCAAAAGTATTCATTGAAATGGAACCTTTCAAAGAATTTTGTGGCATGTTGACACTTAAAAAATGTCCCACGTAACTTCTTTTTTGTCTCATGTCCCTTTCTCTAAAGGAGTTCTTAAATCACAGGATTACTGTTATTGTGAACATCCCAGGCTTTATGATTTATTCTGCTAGCTCAAATACAGAGACTGAATCTTACTAACAGAATTTTACTAATCATTGAGTCCATTTGAATAAGTAGGATAATTTACAAGTTGATTTATAAGTTTTCAATCTAAATAAACTTCCTTTTAAAAGGGCCCTCATTACTGGGGAAAAATGAGAGACTGAGTAGTGCACTTGAATGCATGTTTACCTTTTTTCTTCCTTGTTTCCATATATCAGTATGTTTTCCCGTCTGCCCTCCTGCCTGCTGCTATCCTCCCACCCTTCACAATCCATTCTTCCTTTCAGCTTGTTCGGGCAGTGAAGTCACTTCTCCCACAGTTTGGCTTTCACCCTGCCAGATGCTCCTTTAGAGTAGTCTAGAATTCAGCAGACTATGTGAATGCCACTGACTGAAGTAGCCTCCTTCTTAAAACTAGAGTTAATCATAATATTTAACATCTCTATAATTTTGGGTTACTCGTGGGAGAGTGTTGATTTGGGAAAATGTCTGCTCACATGAAAGAATACTCAATTACCATCATTGTTAGTAAGTCATCTGGGCTTAGCTTTAGTTTAGCTTTTTTAATAACATTTTTACAAAAAAAAGGAAACACAAAAATCTTTTCTTTTTTATGGGTGGAGAAGAAAGATCCTTTCTAAATGAGCTGGAGTGACCCTTGTCCACATCCTGAGGGACACGGGGCCATGATGAAACAGGACAACCCTAATTCGGCACAGTATTTTCTGTGATAGATGAAGATTCATCAGAAGATAAAAGTCATTGAAAGGTCTTCTGGAAGGTAAAAAATGAAAGGCAAGGGGCAAAGATGATGATTTTATGTTTAATAAAGTGGTTTTAATAATTCATCTGGGAGCTCCTTGGCAATGTGTTATTCATTTTATCTTCATGTCTTCCTCTTTGAGTACTAGTTGTTCACTATTTCAAATCTAAGGACAGCACTGTTACCCCTCTGCTGTACCTGGGTACAAATTAAGAGACTGAGGAAAGGAACTGTTTCCTTATTTTATCAAATATTCTGAGCCTCTTATCTTTTCCTTTTCCTCTTCCATAATTTTGTCTAAGAAGTTGGTTCTTATCCTCTTACCGAAAAAGAGTAAGTATCTGTTCCTGGGTTTGTAGCATAATAATTGTAATTAATAACAGTATTTTGGGGTCAGTTCTATTTAATACCATTATCAATGATCTGGACTATGGGATCAAGGGCACCCTCAGTAAATTTGAAAGTGACACCAAGATGGGCAGGAGTATTGATCTGCTTGAGGGTAGGAAGGATCTACAGCTGGATCTGGCCAGGCTGGATAGATGGACCAAGGCCAATTGTATGATCTTCAACAAGGGCACATGGTGGATCCTGCACTTGAGTCAAAACAACTACCTGCAACAACCCAGGCTTGTGGCAGAGTGGCTGGAAACTGCCCAGCAGAAAAGGATGTCAACAGCCAGCTGAAGATGAGCCAGCATGTGCCCGGATGGGCAAGAAGCCACCAGCATCCTGCCTTGTATCAGAATTAGTGTGGCCAGAAGGACTAAGGAAATGGACAACCCTCTGTACTGGGCACTGATGATGCCACACCTCAAATCTTGGTTTCATTTTTGGGCCCCTCACTCCAAGAAGGACATTGAAGGACTGAGGCATGTACAGAAAAGGACAACAAATTCAGTGAAGGTTCTAGAGCACAAGTTTTGTGAGGAGCACCTGAGGGACCTGGGGTTGTTCAGCCTGGAGAAAAGGAGGCTCAGGGGTGACCTTCTCACTCTCAACAACTCCCTGACAGGAAGTTGGAATGAGGTGTAGGTCAGTCTCTTCTCCCAAATAACAAGCAATAGGACAAGAGGAAATGGTCTCAACTTGTGACAGTGGAGGTTTTTGTTGGACTTAAGTGACAATTTCTTCCTCACAAGGGTTGAGAAGGCCTGGCCCAGGCTGCCTAGGCCAGTGGTGGAGTCCCCATCCCTGGAGGGGTTTCAAACACATGGACATGTCTTAGTGGTGACCTGGCAGTGCTGGATTAATGGTTGGACTCAATGATCTTAAAGGTCTTTTCCAACCTAAATGATTCTATGATTCTATTTAATACTTTCTACATTACCAGATGAGTATCTCTGTGAGTCTTCGTGTACTTTTGGGAAAACCAGTTCCCTGTTTTCCCCTTCCCAGGTGATCCTTTGTCGCCTCATACTACTCTTTCCTATCCTCACTTCCCTCCACGGCTTGCACAGATACTATAGGAGAGGAATATGTCTGGTTTGTCTAGAGGACACACAGTTCCATTGGCTTGATAAAGCCTTCCAAGCCTGGAGTGCATTTGCAAATGTAAAAAAAAAAAAAAAAAAAAAAAAAAAAAAAAACAAAAAAACACAAAAAAAAAAAAAACCCAAAAAAAAAAAAAAA
>JANIJG010025437.1:44920-90391 GCA_024611175.1 Megaceryle torquata
CTCACCTACGTTTGGTTTGCTGTGGAGACGAAACATTTCTATGTCTATGAAAAAATCTCAAAGCTATGAATGCAATTGTCTACAGAAAAAAAAAAAAAAAAAAAAAAAAAAAAAAAACACCAAAAAAACCAAAAAAACAAAAAACCCAGAAAAAATAAAACAAAGAAAAAAATGAAATAAAGAAATTATTAGGGAATAAGGTTAACTGAACTGTTACAAAGCATGTCCTTTGGCAAAGTGCAGATCTGCAGTTTGCATAAATCAGCCAAGCTCTGCTGACTTCAGAGGAGTGTACCAATACACTTTGGGAGGATCACAGCCAAAAGCCACATTCCTGACTACCTGTTTTAATCACTAATTTCTCCTTTCCCTGCTGTTGTTCTAAGACACTGGTATATCTACTTAAACTCAGTTACATGAAGCCAAAAATAAACCCAAATCCCTGAGGAGAGAACACAATCGGAAGATGCCTTTTCAGTTTTCAAATTGCTGTAATAACTTCTTTAAGAAACATTGTCAATTTGCTGTCCTTTGCACAACGGCAATAAGCTCTACAGCAACAACTAATCGGATGTGGTGTTTAGAAGCGATAAGGAGGGTTTACAATCCTCAACTTGCAATGCAAAAAAAGCATTTCCAATAAGAAAATGCTGCTTTTTCTCCCTGCAATAAACATCATCTGTGAAAATCCCTGTGCCCTGTATGATCATGCTAATGAGTACCATAATGCAGGTAAAAGAGAGACAGAGATAAAACGACTGTGGTTACAGTGCCTCCTGAAAAAAAAAAAAAAAAAAAAAAAAAAAGAGAGAGAGAAGAAAAGATAATGTGCTCGTATCTTAAACAGACACATTTCATGATCTGTGAAATGACAACATGAACTCCTAACACTGAGAAATGATTAAACTATTACACTCTAATCAACACATTGTACCAGCCATTCCTGAGGATTAACAGCCAGTATTACAGTGGGGGGGAGGGGAGGAAGGGGGAAGCATAGAAATTGATAGGTTTAAAATATGATACTTGATGCCACGTATGAGACGATTTCAGCATTTTCTTAATTATTTTCACATGCAATACCTTTTTTTTTTATATTCTTAACTAATTGTAAATAATAGGAAAAAATATAAAACTTTATAGGCAGTGGTTGATCAAACAGGTTTATTTAACTTTCATTTTATAGCTTGTCATGTCTGATTTTCACTTGTCCCTTTCTTTAAGGTAAAACTTCCTTGTATTAATGGTGTCTAGAGACTGAAATGGCACAAAGGAAAAATGAAGAATAAAACAATGAGAGCAAGCATTGCTGAAATCGGATGACTATCAGACATATTTAGGTTGTAAGAAATGACTAGAGCTAGTCAGCTTGTAACTTGGCTTGTCAGTGTTATTCGGTATCAGAGCAGGGCTCAGTGCTGAGTGCAATGATTAACGTTCTACATACAGAGCTAGCAAACACCAGAAAAGTGCAGTAAGCCTTGTCAAAAGATTTGACAATACTTCGGTACAAGGAAAAAAGGTGCCCGCTCTGTGTTGGAAGAGAACAGGACTCCTGATTTCTCTGCTATAAACATTTTGCTTATCCCTGATATTTTGAATTACAAAATCTGCACAAGACTCACAAACCTACAAGACCACAGCATACTTCTGGTTTTGTCTCAGCTGATGCTGAGTGTTTTTTGGGAAACTACTCCAGGGTCTTCTCTTGTGTTAGTTTGTTTGCCAAGGTCCCCTTTGGAGCAGCTCTAGAAGCCTCTCGGAAGTCAATAGATTCATACCAGCTTGGGAATTCAGAATACCAGGTCAATAACAATACCACAGGCTAGCATCTGACTGTGCAATGTAATGCTGACAATATCATCATGTCATGTAATATTATTGCACTTTCTTCTCCTATTTTCTTTAGATTAAACAGAGAAAGTCCATGATTCAGCTTTCAAACTGTCATTCCTAAAATTTTCTTTTAAATTAAGTAGCCACTGTTTCCCAGATAATGTAACAGAGACTGTTTTGGTTTTTTTTTCTTTTCTGTATTATGGATGAAATTAATGACAGCATATGTCTACATGTGAAGAAATGAAATGAGGGGACAATCTACACACAGTTTAGGAGAATGTAAAGGAAAACAGTTTGAAAATAACCTGCTTTTGGTGATACACTAAGAAAGAAATTGTTTCACAACAAAGTAAACTAAAAGAAATTTCAGCTATCTTCTCTCAGTCTCTAGAAATTACTGTTTCTAGGGAGCTGATGTTTCATCAAATTTTATTCCATTGATTCATTTAATGTCATTTTCTGATGAACCATTTTACCTAAGATGAAATAATTTAATCCTTTGGCATCAAAACCTTTAGTATTGAAAATGATAATATAATGTTTCAGTAAATATATAACTCTGTCTAATTATGTATTACACAGTTTAACCTAAATGTAATTTTAATTTTTTTTTACCAATATTCAAACATGGAAAAAGCAATGATATTTTCTGAGGAAAAGCAGCCTGACAATAACTGAAAAAGAATTATGCCTGCCAGTTTAAAAATCCTTTCTTGACTGAAACATACTATTGACAACAGGCTTACATATAGTCTGTGGATATTCTAAAATGAATAAGAATTTGAACTGTAGACATTTTGCCATTTAACGGAGCTCAGTGAAAGTATGCATGTAGAAGAAAAACCCTTTTTACATCATATTATCCTGTCAAAATCTCCCATTAGACAGCAATTGAAATGGACTGTTTTGTCATTTCTCTAAATGATGCTTTAATGAAACATTTTTCTCCCTTATTTATCTAAGAATAACAATACAAAAAAACCCTTTGACAAAGTCTGTAGTGAATGAAATGGTGTGTGTTCATTAGTTTGATTGACAGTATTTGTGACGCTTCAGCATTGTCTGTAAAATCTATGCTTCTGTGATTGGTACGTATGTCCTCTTTTTCTACCAAGCTCCTTATCTTGCTCTAAAGGTATTAAAATTCTGCCATCACAGTCTAGAAGTGTATAATATCTCATGGAAAAACTGCTCTGCTTTGGCTCTAACGAAACATTACAGTGGTCTTAAGGCAAATTGATAAAAATCAGCTCATCTGTAACAAGGGTGTGATTCTGCATGTCTGAACAAAATATTTTGTAGCCTGACATGCTGGTCCAAATGTGTTACATACAATTTCAAGATTAGCTGAAGTCAATTAATATTCTATACTCGTTTTCATCTTTTCTCATTTTTATAATAGAACTACCTGTAAGTGACCACTACTCTTTATAGATGACCACTACTTTGGGAAGCTGTCTCCCTTCTTAAACTGTAATGATATGTTCAGATGCTAATTCACGCTTGATGTGCCCTTGGGCAGTCTCTAGCCCAAACTCTTGCTCCAAGCAGGTAATCTCTGACATCAGACCGGGATGCTCAGGTTTTGCTTCACTATGGTTTTGGAAACTGCTATGGATGGAGTCAGCACGACCTCTCTGGGTAACCAGTGCTCAAATGCCATCATGGAGAATAAATTTCCCTGTATCTCCAGTCTGAATCCCTCTTCTTTCAGTTTATGCCTGTTGTCTCTCACCATACAAAGCCTGGCTCTGTCTTCTTGATCCCCTCCCTGCAGATAAGGTGACTGCTTTGCATCCCCTGAAGCCTCCATGCCTAAGGCTGACCAATCCCTCCTCCAATGGCCTCTCCTTCCAAGGTGGGCACGCCAGCCCCAACTGCTCTGGGAACATCACTAACCACACTTCAATTTGCCAGTGCTTTTCCTGTACTGTGGAAGTCAAAACTCAAGGTGCTGCTCCCAGGGCACTATAGGCTCCCCTCCAGTCATTGCCAGCAGGCCCCAGGGATTTTCCTGCAGAGCTGTTCCTGGACAGACAGGTCCGTCCTGGGTCACTGCTGAGGCTTTGCCTGCCCAGGTTTTATATTTGTCCCTGTTGAACTTCATCAGCTCTCTATTGTCCCATTCCACCAGCCTGTTTAGGTTTCCCTGAATGGGAGCTTGTTCTTGAGCATATAACCTCGTCTCCTCCCTCAAGCTGATATATTCTGCATAGTTAATGAGAGTCCACTTTGTTGCCTACTCCAGGTCATTGCTAAAGAAGGTAAACAGAGTGAATCCTGGAATAGACCCTTGCCATGTTCCACTTGCCACTGGTCTTCAGGTAGGATATATGACCCACTAACTCTACACTGCATCTCCCACAGTGTTCTAGTATCCAAGCTGAGATACAGAGGTCTGTATGGAATGACAAATATATGGGTAAAAATCCACCTGCGTGGCCAGATTACATATCTAGAGTCTTGATAAAACTCAGGTAAATGGCATCCATTTCTCTCCTTACATCCATAAATCAGCATTTTATCACAGAGAGAATGAGGTGGGTCAGACACGATCTACTCAGTCACTATCTTCTCCCTCATGTCCCTTCTGCTAGCTTAACATTGGCTGGCTGAAGATGTCCACTCAGCTGCCCTCTCACTGTCCTTCTGCAATAAGACAGGGTGAGAAAATAAGATGAAAAACCTCATGGGTTGAGATAAGGACAAGGAGATCACTTAGCAATTACTGGCATGGACAGAACTGACTCAACTTTGTGAAGATTAATTTATTGTCAGTTAAAAATAGAGTAGGATAATGAAAAAAAAAAAAAAAAAAGAAAAAGACACAACTAAAAACATCTTCCCACCAGCCTTTCCTTCTTCCAAAGCTCAACTTCACTCCTTACATTCTCAACTCTTCTACATTGTCTGCCTATGGACAGTACAGGGGAATGGAGAATGGGGATTGAAGTCAGTTCATAAGACTTCATCTCTCCCACTCCTTCCTCCTCATGCTGTTTCTCTACTCCAGTGTGAGGTCCCTCCCACAGGATACAGTCTTTCACAAACTTCTCCTACATGGATCCTTTCCACAGGGTACAGTCCTTCAAGAACACACCACTCAAGTACAAGTCCCCCACAGGCCCACCTGCTCCTGCATGGACTCCTCTCTATGAGTTGCAGCTTCCTTCAGTGTATCTCTATCTACTGTGGAGCTCCATGAGCTGCAGTGTGGATTTCTGCTCAACTGCAGTCCTTTATAGGCTGTAGGGGAACAATCTGCTTCACCATGTTCTTCTCCACAGACTATGAGCGAATCTCTGCTCTGGCACCTGAAGCACCTCCTCCCCCTCCTTCCTTCACCAATGAGCCATGGGAATGTTTCATTTTTTCTCACTTCTCTCACAACTGCTAGGATAGGTTTTCCTAACACCACCTCTAAACATATGGGTAATGTTTCTGAATTTTTCTTTGGTAGCCCTTCCCTGTTTGCATCTCCTGTATGCTGCTGTTCTGCTTTCAAAATCTGTCATGAGTTCCCCATTTGGAAAAGTGAGTTCCCCAGTATATCTGTCAGGATGGACAGTACTTACACTTGGAGACTGCTGTCCTTAAAACCTGGCCAGCTTTCCAGAGCTCCTTTATCTTCAGAGCTGCCTCAAAAAGAGTACAACCTACCAGTTCCCAGAATTAGGGGAATAATGCTTTTGTGAAGCCCAGGTCTACATTCTGCTGCTCACTTTACCCACTCCTTTACAGATCCTGAACACCACTGCTTCATGTTGTCTAGAGCCAAGGTTGTCACTGATCATCCCTTCCCCAAACAACACTTCCTTGTTAGTGACTCTCCAGTCCAGCTGTGTCACTCCTGTTGATCCATACAGAATCTGTATCAAGATGTTATTCCTGACACCCTCTGAAAGCTTCCTTGACTGATTATGTCCCACAGTGTTGGCTTTCCAGCAGAAGCCAGGAAGGTTAAATTTCCCCAAGAGAAGCACAGTCTGTGATCCAAAAATGTCCTTTTGTTGCTTAAAGAAGGCTTCATGCACTTCCTCACATTGATGAGGAGGTCTGTAACACATGTCCACTGCCACGTCACCCTTACTGGCCTCTTTTCTGACCCTGACCCACAGCTTTCATCCCCGTTGTCCATCCCATAGCAGAACTCTATACATCTGAGCTACTTAACACAGAGGGCAACTACTCTCCTCATCATCCCTGCCTGTTCTACTGGTGAACTTGTATCCATACTTCATAGCATCACAGTCAGGCAAGTTGTCCCACCCTGTCTCTGCTATCCTAATAAAGTTGTACCACTGTGACCTCATGTGGAGTTCTGGTTCATTCTACTCATTTCACAGGTCAAGTGCCTTTGAGTAGGGATACTCAAGGTGGATTTCTGTTTTCCCTGATTTATCTTCATTCTTATTACTGTCACCCTGAACTATGTATCCCTGTGAAAGATTTTCCCTTTATTTAGTAGGACCACACCACATAGGCCTGAGATGTGTCATCACTTCTGATACACTCCAGCTCTCCTCTGGCAGTACTGTTGGTGCTCATGTGGATGAATAGTAACAAATAATAGTCTAAAATGAGCCAAATAAGCCTCAGTTGTCTCTCCTCAACTTCCCAGATCAAATTCCCCAGAAGACCTCCCCAGAGAGCAAGTCAGCTCAGTAGAGGAAGACATCTATCCTCAAATGCCATTATCAACAGCTTTTTAGTGCCTGCATGTGGGTCAGGCTTGGCTGGCTCTGATGGGTCTCCAAGACACTGAACCTGTTCTGCAGTCACAGATCTACAAGTGGAAAATGAGACGTTTTTCTGGCACCAGAAGTCACATGCCTTCTGTTCTCCCATCTTGACAGTACCTGATGGAGTACAGATTTTGTCTGCCCATCATGTGCAGCTGAGGGCTCAGATACATGGGTCTGCAGAGTCTCTGTGAAGATCCTATCTCTGCTTTTCATCTTCCCCAGGCCTCTGCAGAGGGAATGCTATTCCCTCTCCTCTCAGAGGAGTGATTCTGGTACAATGTTGCAAAGGCAGGTGCCTGTAATAATGCCTTCCCAGATTCCTGCCTGTCAGGAAAAAATACTTAAGAAACTTGAAACTTTACATTAAATGACAAATTTCAGCTGCAGTTTTAGTTCAGCTGGGATGTGTTGGGTTTTTTTTCAAAATAACCTGTCTTCTTGCCTATGCTAATCACTTACCTACACCTGGTTTTAATATGACTCCAGCCTTCCTTTGGCACAATTCATTCTAACAACAAGCCAAAATAAACATAGTATTGCATAAGGAAAATGAGCAACAGACAGAGCCAACAAGAAATATTCAGACTAAAAGCTCTCAATGAAAAACACTAAGGAAATATCTCGAGTAACTCTAGCAATTTATTTACCTACAGAAAAGATGATGTGCATCAGCAAAGCTGGATGACACCTAGCCCTGCTCTACCAATTTGTTTAACCTCTGTTCCCATTTCAGTGTTGACCTTATCTGCAGATGCTGTAAATAAGCCTACTATTTAATATAAATACTGGTTTATTTTTATTATAGGTTAGAAGCTGGAAAGAAGACTACCAATTAATTTCACACAAAAGCTAAGGAAAGCTTCTAAAGTTATTCATTTCACAACAAAGAGGGCTCTTAAGTAGAACTGTAGAGAGCATAGAAAATCCATTTTGTGAAAGGATTTTTAGTGTTTCAAAATTAGAATGCAACCTAAATCTTTTGAAATTCTCTAAAATTCTCTTAATGCTTCCAATTTCTCTGAAATCCCCTAAAAGGAGCATTACAAGGTTTTCTTGTTTTTCTTTGGTTTTGAATAAGTCAAAATATTTTGTCTTGACAGAACAGAAATTTTACATTTTTATGTCAACCTCTAATTTCATATTATAAAAGTTATAAAGTAAAAAATGACAAAAATTAATCAACATTTTGAAGTGAAGGTCAAAGTGCTTTATCATGTTCTGTCAAAAAAGAATCTTTTTGCAATTACTGAAAGATTATTCCTGTGTTTTTTTCAAAACAGCTGCCTCAATATTTTGTAATATTCTGTAGATAAAACTTATCTCTGCTACATTTCAGCTGTCTTTTTTGTGTAGACTGCAAGTTCTTCAGAGAAGAGCTCATCTTTTATTCTATTTATATAGGGCAGTTAGCATAATAGACCACAAATGTAATTGTTGCCATGTATTACAAACAATGATAATAATAAATTTGCTTATGGCTCCAGGCAACTGCATCCTCCTTAGAATTCTCCGTGTTAGCTGCAATTAGTGTGAGGAGCAAGAGTTCTAGTAGGAAAGATCTCCTAATCCCCAGCAGTTCATCACACTTTTAAAATAACTGTCCTGCATCTGAAAAGCCTTCTACTCTAACAATGTGACCATGCTATTATCATTCCTTTCCCATGGCAATGCTTTTAATTGTAATCGGGGCAATAAATATGACAGCAAGTCAAATGCCAGTGTCAGCTGTAAATTGAAACCTCAAACCACAAAACTGGTAGTCTGAGAGGGTAAAAACCAATAAGACCTACATTTCAAATGGTTGTATACAGCTGCTTTTCAATAAAGTGCTGCCTCAATATTGTGTGGATATTATTAAAGAGATTTATAAAAGATATGCTTTTAAAAATATCCCACCATGATTCAAAAGCCTGGAGAAAGAAAAGTACTAAAATGAACATATACTTGGGTTTATGTTGCAGTGAATTTTAGTTGTTCATGATGCATTACTTAATTTGTCAAAGAAGTAGCATCTGTGTTCCAAGAAATATGTGTTTGAAAATAATCCAATTCAAGGAAGCGTAAGATTGCTGCTTGAAACAACCTTATTTCTTCACAAAAAAAAGATGGTAAAGCTGAACTTCTCCTCCTTTCTCCCCATCTAGGCTAAATCATTCAGCTCTCCTTATAATTAAAACATTTGCTTCTGCAAAGCAAATGAACTATCTTTTAAACTTTCTGAAGGACAAAGAGAAGGAAGGAAATGTATGTGCTCTAGAATATACATACTGCAAAAGGAGAAAAAGACACTCAGATTGGACAGGCTATTTGAACTGGTGTAATCTAGCTGCCTTGTAAAGATACAGTTTTAAATGTTTGTTTCTGAGGAACTTTATGAAAATGTCACAGTACAACTGATTTTGCATATATGCTACATATGCCTATATCTATAGGCACATATATATGTATGTTATGAGTATATAGTTAATTCAAGTAGTGTCGTCATGTTACAGGAACACAATACCATAGATAGCCCCCCCACAAGCCCTGGGACTCTCCTGGTGCCCATATAATGAACAATAACCTTCCCCAGACTCTGCTCCGAACTGAGAGGACTCACATTGCCTATAATCAAGAAATGACTTGCTTCTTACTCTTAATCTAAATATGACCTTGATAGCAAGTTCATTTTTCAGAAACCAAAAAGCCAGACTCCAACAGCTGTCTCTGTAAATCCCCACATTTGAAGGACATTCCCTTCATCCTGTCAGTTTTTCTTTCACGTACAATTTTGGTTCATTACTGTTTTAAAAATGTTCATATCACTACCCTTCAAATGGAT
Source organism: Megaceryle torquata (assembly GCA_024611175.1). Classification (NCBI taxonomy): domain Eukaryota; kingdom Metazoa; phylum Chordata; class Aves; order Coraciiformes; family Cerylidae; genus Megaceryle; species Megaceryle torquata. The sequence goes on from JANIJG010025437.1 coordinate 54,326, forward strand.
GTCCCTTGGAATTCATTTTAAGATTTCAAGAAAGATTTCTCAAAAAATTATCTGTGGGTTATTTTGGATTTTTTTGGTAAATGTTTTGATCATTTCAACATGGTTTACAAGTATTCCTGCAGCATGGATGTTCCATTTTCTATTTAGTGCTAGTTATTATTCTCTTTCTATAACACTATAAATGCACATAAAACATAGGACATAATTCTTATTCATAGATTTAGACATAACCTCTGTTACCCCAAAAGTGACCTTACTTGTTCTTGGTAATGCTGGTAACTCCTGCACTTTGGGAACTGGATAAGGTATGCAATGTATCACAGAAGAATAGTTCAGGGAAGAGTATGAATGAAACTGAAAAGTGTTCTTGGAAAACACACTGAAGTAAATAATCAGTGTTAAGATGTTACAGGAGAAGATTTAAGAAGCTATGAATCAGAACAGACAACACTTCCCTAGAAGAAAAGAGAGGCCACAGAGTGACATCCTTCTTAATAAAAGAAAGCCCAATGCTGCCAAGGCAGATTGGAATTCCACCAAGAATGAGAGGTTTTGTCACTAGCTTTGAAGGGAATTACATTACGTCCTGTACATGGTGGACATAAGTAGAATTTTATTAGATCAAGCCTTCTGCTCCTCCTCTTATTATAATGTTATCACAATGTTTGAAGTGTCTGAGAATGCAATACCATGTAAAACTTTAATAAGTTTATTTGCCAGGTGCTGCTCTATCAGGAGTCATATAATGCTTTTAGTTTTTGAGTTGGGGCAATTATATTGATGGAACCTGACTGGCTGTACCTTCATTTTTGTAGTAGGAGCTAAAAAATGTAGACACTGACTCTCTGAAGAAATTATGCACATCCCGCCTGTTCATTTTATTAAAACAGAGACACCTCCACAGGGTTGGGACAGGTGGGGAGGGGAGTATTGGTCACAGAAGGAATGACAGCTTGCTGCATCTGCTCATGTTATTGATTAAACTTCCTGACAACCACATAGGGAAGTTAATTACTGGGAGGCAAATTAACACCCTTCCAAGATAAGAGAGAAAACAATAATTATATTAAGAACTCAGGGGGCTAAGATTTCTTGGCCTAGAGCCTGAAGCTGTAAGCACCATTTTGAAGAAAACCACCACTCTACTGCTCAGGGGCAAATAGTTTGAACCATATTGATTGAAGTCTTTATTCTCGGTGATTAGAAAGCACCTTCAACTGCCAGTGAGTCTGTTCAGAGATTTCACAAGGAATCTTTCAATTAAGATTTCAAATGAGACTCACTTTGCATCGCAATCACTCTGTTCTGGTCAACAAAGAGACAGATTGTGCTACCTGAATAACCTGTGCCATTGGTTTTCTCATCCTTCTGAATCAATGAAAACAAAGCTTATTAGAGAGAAAGGTTAAATTTGTTGATTTTATAAGTTAAAGAAATCCTCCAGTATTCAGTTTTAGTTCCAGACATCATTTTTAAACTTATGCTACATGCATTTGATTAGAAATACAGTCACTGTATGTGACTGGACTATGTATGGTAAGAGAGAATGTCTGGTGGAAACTGTCTTCACTGCAAAAGAGAGCGTGGACTTCTAAATTTACAGTCTCTCTGTGTTGCCCAAACAAACCTAGCTGTCTTGCAATGTCATTTAAGACTTGGAATATCAACATAGAGTCTGAAAGTCAGTCTGGGGCTTTTCTTCCATTATAATTGCAAGAATTTTGTTCTGATCAGAGTGTACATATAGCAACATCTATGTTTAAACTGACATTTCCAAATTAAACTGTCAATTGCCTTCTGCTCTTTTACTCTTTATAAATTGAAACAGGTGTAAATGAGATATTTGGTACATTAACTGTGTTTTTAAATCTCTATCTTAGAATGCAATTTCTCTTTTTATTTTTCCTCTCTTTTTTTTATATAAAATCATTCTAGTTTATCCAAGACTTATGGAGGACATTGTTCAGATCTTAGGGTTGTCATTAGTACTGTCATTAGTAAGGGAAAAAGCAAGAACACAGTTGATGTCTACACAGTGTAGTCAATCTGCAAGCTTGGCAGCTGGGAAAAATTACCTTTTTACTTGTCAACTAGGTGACTTTGATTTGAAGATAGCAAGAGGTAATAAAAAGGAATCCCATGGTGTCCACTTTTGCTAAAGCAGTTTTTAGGAAGAATTTGCACCAGAGGAATAGCAAAAATCTGTGACTTGAGGGGATGGCAAACAAAGTTATATTAGATTTTTCTGATTAAATAGAAGGACTGATAAGGTTAAACATCATGGACTTAATGCAGACTTGTTGTATTTCTGCTGGAATCATCCATCAGAAAGAACCTGACACACTGTAATCACAGCAATATTTTAAAATGCTTGTCTAATGGAGAGGAGGAGAGAGAATGAACCACATGAGGGACACTGGTTGAATTGCTTAACACGCTGCTGTGATATATTAATATAGTTCAGAAATAAGATGATTCCAGAACTTCAGCTGACAACAATGTATGAAATGATGAAAAAGATTATACTTATCTGATGATGCAAACTTCTTTCTCCAAGGTTTTATGTGTCTTTATGTTGTGATTCACATTGGATCTTGAAGATTTGAATTTGTCACTGGCTTTCATCATAACACATTCTGTCAACCAGACGTCTAAGATTTCTTTCTTCATCACTGGACAATTTATTTAAATTTATTTACTTGGGGTTCTATTTATTTTAACTTTAAATTTAATCTGCTTAAATGTAAATTAAAGATTTAACTTCACATTTTGTTTAACTGACTGATTTTGTGTCTGCTTTATTAAAGAATTTTTTCTTTAGAAAACTAAATAAGTCTGATTTCTCTGGCTACATCTGCTATTTTTTAATTGTTGTTCAAACTAACTGAAGGAAAAAACTCAACAGATGTATTACTATGTGCTCAACATCTAAGAGTCTCTACATGCAGGACGAATAACTATAAAATTCTCTTTCCTGAGAAATACTAAGAGATTTGTACCAATTTTGAGATCAAGTATGATCACTTGCTATGTATGTATGTATTGACTGTCTGTGTGACTGTCATCTCTGACTTTGGAACAATCTTAGAATTCCTCCTTTACAGCTTCTTTATAGCCTCAATAATCATAAAGGCAGTGCTGCCCATCTGTAGCAAATTCATAAGGCTAGCAGAGAGTGTAAAGAATTCTCCCCCAAGCATCCACACTTCCACGTGAGTGCTAACTGTAATTTTCACTCTTGATTTTACTGTATTTCACCACGGTTTGTAGTCTGGGTATTGGAAACCACCTTCACTGTAAGAATAGGGATCTTCATCCTTCACAACTATTGAAGCCTAGAGTCAGCACACAGTACTATTTTATAAAGACAGTTAATGTGACCACAAATGATTGGTTAATCTTTTAAGAAGTTGTGATTCGGACAACTCAGATGACTATACAGCAAGAGCACCAACAATACCAAAATCAAAAGTTTGATTTGAAACATATTCTGTCTTTTTATAGCATTCATTAATAAAAATATTAGCCAAGTTTGCATATGAGCTGCAATTGATTAAGGTCTAGATTAACTTCAAGAGCAAGCACTAATTCTTCACTTTTTCCAAGAACAGCTTTGGGATTTTGTTGCACTTAGTTTTGATAAAACAGATTTGCAGATGTGGAAAGTAGATGTGTTTAGTGGAAAGAGTCTTTCTTGTTTCTGAGTTGACACTTTACAGTATGTTTGTATCTAATATGGAAAAATAGGAATTGAAGGAGAAGGGAGACAGTTCTGAGAAGTATCATCAAAACACAGTGGTTTTCCACATTTTGCAGTTTTAAATGTGGACACATAAATTCATGACACTATTAAATGGATAATTCTCTAAATCTCACTGAAGCTTATGGAGTGATGGACATGATCTCTCCTATTACTTTCTGTAGATTTTATATTAAAATAATTATATAAGATATAAATGTTACCCCTAAAAAGAGAATGCAATGCCTGAACTTCCTCATCCTCAGTATCAGGCCACTGTTTAAATATGCCTGTGAAGCCTCATGTCTGGTAGCATAAATTGTGTTCAGCGGGTCAAGGTTTTTAAGATCCTAGATGGCTCTGTCTCTGACCTATTTAAGCTGATGCTGTACATCAGCACAGGCCACGCCACCAGACAGAGCCACCCACCAGCACCCATGACCCAGCTCAGCCTGGCCTGGCACACCACCCTCGGATCTGTAAAGAAATACAGCAGATCCGAGAGCAGCATCCAAACAAAATACTGGTCATCATCAAATGCTGTAAAGGGGAGAAGCAGCTGCCAGTGCTGGACAAGACTAAGTTCCCTATCCCAGACCATATCACTGGGATTTAATTCAGTAATAAGCTTATCATCTCCTCTATTTAGAACCTACTTTCTTCAACCCTTTAAATCCAATTCTTTTGTACAAGAGATTTTGGGATCATTAATTCAATCATTATAAAGAAATGGAAAAATATGATTGAACTGAGGAAGTAGGAGTCTAAAGTCTCAAAAGCAATCTATGCTGATGCAAACAAGAAAACTTTGGTAACATTCTGTGTAGTGCTACTTATTAACTGAGGATTCAGATATAATTTTTAAGTGAACCTTTCAAAACTGTGGGGTTTTTTTCAGATGATTTTAAGTCAGTACATGTAAAGGGTAACCAATGCTCAATAGCAAGACATCCTTGAGTTAATATGGAATTATGAAATGCATTAGACATGAAATCCAAATCCAATGAATCCAGGGATTTAAGAAGAAATAGCTTGCAACAGCAATTCACTTCAGCTAGTACTTTGCAATCAAAGCAATGATGGAGGATGGATTCACTATGAAAAATAGCTTCAGCAAATATTAATGTCAAAGTTAACATCAATTTATTTTGGCTGTACTTATACCATTTGCACTTTCCATGATACTAAAATTTGCCTTTTGAATTATCTCTATGAAGCGGATACAAAGTGATACAAAGTGACTGAAAAAAATCAAACTCCATATTTTGAGAAGTTTGTCTTTTAAAGCTGTAGAAGGATACATTTCAAAATATTTACAGGATGGCTTTTGCTGTTTAACTATGCCTGTGAAACCTCATGTCTGGTAGCATAAATAGTTTTTGTGTTCAGCGGGCCAAGGTTTTTAAAGTCCTAGATGACTCTGGCTCTGACCCATTTAAGATGATGCTAAACATTTAAGTACACAAGTGAAATCTGTGAAGTTAATGGACTTCAAATTATTAAAATAAGAACATATTTCAGTGCTTTACTGAATCACCTTTAAGGCCAACTGTGACAGTAAGCGTCTGTGCTATTAGGTTGTAGGCATTATATATCCTTCCATAGGATACATAGGTTTCTTTATTAAAAGTAAATGTTTGAAATTGTAAGCTTTTGATTTTAAAGCTACTTTGAAAATATACTTCATAACATTTGTTGTTCAAGGAAATATTCCAAAAGTGATTTTGTTTCCTTCAAGGAGAAAAAAACAAACAACTGCTCAGCACTTGGGAAATAGGCAAAGAGAAGGCAGCAAGCTGCCACTGCATGTGAGCTATGTGAAAACAAACACTTGTATAGAAGATTTTACTTTCATGTTTCCAGGAAGTCTCATAAAAGGTAGCAATAAAAGAATAAGGAAATTATGAAACTGCACTTTTGTCATCGTCTATTGTTTGAGCAACCTTCTCCTCCATGTCCTTATTTATTTTAATAGCCTTTTTAATTTAGAAAAATGAAATTAAATTGCAACATGGACTGCTACAAATTTCTTTTAGATGTCAGTGAGCAGATCAACTTAAAAGAAAACTGCTGTCATGTAAATTGTTTAAATGAAGTGGCCAAATTTCCAAAGGCACTCAGCAGCCAGCCCCACCATGATTATAGTACAGGCAATGCATGGTCATATTCTTATTCTTGCTGACAGAATACAGAGTCTGTGCATGTTTTTATGGGTCCTCATTCCTTTCATGTGTTTTAGAGCAGTGGGTCATAATCTCTGTAAAATGCTAAATTGCCAGTCAGTCATTGACAGAATGACGTTGGAATTTGCTTCTTTGTATATTGTCTTGCCAAGAGTCCCAAAACTTTCAAAATTAGTTATGTGTAACAAGACAACATATTCACTAACACCATCTTGCACACTGCTGTAACCTTAAAGCTGTGAAAGTCCTATATACTTCAACCATTTGAGAGTTTTTTCAAGGAATCTTTTGATGCTCTTTGCTGTGTGAAACTAATTAGTACTTGACGGCTTAGGTCAAAGCTTTCTCTTGAAATGGAAAGATAAAGTTTGCTGAAAGAATGTGGTAGGAGGAGAAGCTGGACAAGTATATGCTCCTAGTATTAGGGGCAGAAGAGGTACAGGAAAATTGACAATATTAAAAGAGAAACACATTGAAAAGGTGGGGAAGGCTACAGGCATACTTGTGAAGACTGCAGTGCTTTAATCTACCTAATGTAAGTGGACTCCATATTCTGGAATCTCTGTGAAATTTAGTGGCTTGTGATAACAGCAGATCAGCTACATTATCTAGTTGTCCTTTTTGGCTACAAATTCTTGTAAAAAGGCTAGTTTCAAGCACGTTAAGAAAGGACAAGTGAAACACTGTTTGATTCCATTAGAGGTGATATTTTAAGCTACATGTTAGATGATAACACAGCTTCTTAGAATGATGTTCTCAGGGAGAACTTTGCTTACACATTAGTTCAACCAAAGGCCTCAAGAAACCAAAGAAATTTGTTAATAAAGGTTGAAGAGTATTAGTATGGATATTTGATAAGTAAACAGCTGCTCATTTGCAAGGGTAGTAGCTGAGTCTGGAGGCCACAAGATATGATAAAGAAGAGGCAAATAGTTCAGAGTAAATATTTTAAAGTATCTCTTGCAATTTCTTTTAGGACTTAGCACATACCCTGGTATTAAGAGGTTAAATGAAGCACGTGGAGCTAACAGCGATCAAATACGCATTGCTGTGGGGCAGCTAGAGTATTGAAAAAGCCAGCCAAATTTACTGAGAGATAAACAATATACTGTTCCATGTCCTCCAAAATTATATTCATGTAGTTAAAAGGTGCCAGAAGAGCCTGAGTGAAATGAAATCTGCACATAACGATGACTAACATATTCTGAGCTGCAATATGTTTGGTTGTCTAACCTATAACAACCACAAATGTTTGGTTGTCTAACCTATAACAACCACAATTGCTCAGAAGAGAATTGTCACTACCAGTAAAACCAAATTGCAGACCAGAGTCCTCCTATGTGAAAACCAGCAAAATTCTTTGATCACAGAGTAACAGAATGGTTGAGGTGGGAAACAACCTCTGGTCCAAACCCTTGCTCAATCAGGACTACCTAGACCCAGTTGCCCAGGACTATGGATAGTCAGCTTTTGAATATCTCCAAAGAGGAAAACTCCACAAACCAAAACCTCACAGTAAAAAAAGTGTTTCCTGATGTTCAAAGAGAATCTCCTATCTTTCAGTTTCTGCCCATTGACTCTGGTTCTGTCACTAGGCACCACCAAAAATAGCCTGACCCCATCCTCTTTGCCTCCAGGCACACTCCCTTCAGGTATTTATCTACGCGATAAGTTCTCCCTGAGCCTTTTCTTCTCCAGGCTGAGCAGTCCAGATCTCTCAGCCTTTCCTTATAGGAGACATGCTCCAGATCCTACATCATCTTTAAAGACTCTCCCCAGTATGTCCATGTCTCTCTTTAACTGCAGAGGCCAGACCTGGACACAGTACTCCAGGTGTGGCCTCACCAGCAGTGACAAAAGGTCATCTTTACATCATTACATAATCCTCTCATTCAATCTGCTGGTAACACCCCTCCTAATGTAGCTCAAGTTAACATAAGCCTCAGTTGCAAAGGCACACTGCTGTTTCATGATTAACCTGGTGTCCACCAGGAACCTCAGGTCCTTTACTGCCAAGCTGCTTTCCAGGTGCAGGACTTTGGACTTCTCCTTGTTGAACCTCATGAGGTTCCTGTTGTGGTATACACATTCATTTCACCCAACATTACATTCATCTAACATGATTACTCATTGCAGTTGGACATGTATGCATAGATTGGTCATACCTTTTTATAGTTGTAGTGTTCAGGACCTTTGTCTTTTAACTAAGTACACACAATTTTCTTTCTCATACCATGGTTTAAAAGGTAAACAATAACAGAAACTGCCTAATGTGGAAGAGTGGAAAAGTACGCTGTAGAAAAAACAGTTCTATTCCTTTTACTTTTATTTTTCCTTGTTGTTATTTCTGGAAATTCAGATGGAGTGTCTCAAAGACACAAATGAAATGTAGCTACCCATTGATTTCAAATGGAATTAAGGCACTGATGAGCTGCTTTTTTTTTTTTTTCCTTTAAAAAATCTGTTCCTCAGTTCTTTTATCTTGAACAGACAGAAGGAGATATAACAACAACAGTAAACAAACCATCTTAAACAGAATATTTACTTATTCCTCTTTAGGCTGAATTCTGTTTCACACATAATGTGCATGACCTTGGGTGAACCCAGTAGGTTTTACAGGTCTGTATTAGGGGACAAAATTAATTTCTGGATTTCGGGGACAATTTGGTCTATGTAAGGTAAGGAAGGGTTTGGAAGTCAGAAAAGTTAGAACATTAATACACTTGTATTTAACTTGACTTGAATGTAGATTTTGTAGTATCTGGGATGGAATTCATTCATTTATTCCTCTGCAGATAGTAGATTATATGTGTCAGTAGTTAGTGCTCTGGATTATCCCGTCCCTTGTCTACTCAGACTCTTAAATTACTAAATAATCTGAATTTCTTTCACCCTACTCTCTTCTAGATGGTTTATTTTTCTTATTCATTTATTAGAATAAAGCAACATACTCTTATCTCAAAAGCTGATTTACAGATTTAGACAAAGACTGCAGGATATATATCCCACAACAAAGTTATATAATATATATTTAAAATATTAGTTTTGTTTAATAAAGGACATTTTATTTTCAGAATATGCTATTAACATGAATCAGATCATGCTGATATTTGTTAATAGTGTTCTTCATCATTTAAATGTTACACAAGTTCTAAATTTTTCAGAATATATCTCAGTAACCACAGTGGTTAAAAATGCTTGCAGACCATGTGTTGCAGTACTGGAAGACCTGTTCAGATGGTAATATATGATTTACATAGGGAGGCTGAGTGGTCAGCGACTAAGCTATCGATCAAAAATTCACATGCCTACTTTTTTTCAACAAAGGACAGACCCATACACATACAAGGTTATCTAACTCATCTTTCCATTAGCATCTTTATGCAAAATAGTTTATAAGTTAAAAGCAGACATTTTTCTAAGCTACCTATGAGATGTGGAGGTCATGTTTTGTATACTTATTAAATTTTAAAAATATTTAAATAATTCAAGGGCTAAAGAGTCTGTAGTGGCTTATGCCTTAATGATGTTAATATTCAGCATTTCACACTTTTTAATAACCAGATCTACTAGCAACTACCCATTTGACAGATGTGTGCGAGGTTGCCATTTTAGTGATTCACACAGCAAAACTAAAGAGCCTTTTTTGAAGTACAGAATTCAACTATTACCAATTTGTCCCCTGATATTCATGTTTCCATCCTGAGCACAGGACTATATGTGTAGCTAACAACTAAACTCATAAGTAATTTGATGCCCATGTACTGGCTGCTGTAAGAATCCTCCATAGATTCAGATATGTGTGCTCCTTCAGTTTAACTAAAATTGCTGTTAAGTGCCTTCAAATTATATTCTTAGGGCATTGAACAGTATCACATCCTGTTTAAATAGGACAAAATACGGTAAACAAAACTGTGCCCTTCTGTAGAGTCAATATACTTGTCCTAGTTTGCAAAGTAGTAACTGACAGCATGACTCTATAAATGCTTAAAGGTGTCAAATGAGTCATTAGGAAAATGCATTTTTACACTGAGACAAAACATAAATTTATGCTTTCACAATCAGAGTAAACTGTGGTCTTCCAAGGAGAAATATTGTAAATTCTCATGTCCTCATGCTGAGAGATTGAGATTGGAGCTGGGAAAAGATCCTGAGATCTTCAAATAGAGTGAGATGTAGGCATCAGGTCTCATTAAAAGTCACAACAACTGAAATTGTTACTGATATAAGGTCTTTTGAAATACCTAACCTTGAACTGAGAAATCAGTCCTTAACAATAAAGCACCTAACGTATACAATGTACTGTTCACAGTTAAGTATTGTACTGATACTGCATCTCTCCCACACTCTTCCTGTGAACACTGAATAGCCTTCCTCCCTCTCTCTTCTACTGACTCTTTCTCCAACGCAACTCATTAAAAACAGTATTTTTTTCCCCTTTTTTTCTGCTTCTTCTTGATCTCCCTTTTTTTTTTTTGTTTTGCTTTGTTTTGTTTTTGTTTTTTTTGTTTTGTCTTCTCAGTGATATGTCCCAGGTCTGCTGAGCTGTCCTTACTTTTCCCACCATCTGGCTAGACAGCTGTTACTGATATCACTGAGTGAGTGAGCTGTGAAAACAGTTGTTCAGAATCTGATTTTACCTGTGGTTCCCATTCTCTATGGGACTGGAAGTTCTGATGATCAGGACAGGTGAAATGATGTATGAAACAAACCTCAATGCTTTAAAGAAAATTAATGTGGCACACACATGTTGTAGAGACAATATGGATAGGTCCAAATTATACAGAAATCATATGAAGAAGCAAATTGCCAAATACAATGGGATGAAGTATTAAATACTCGGTAAATCAAGGGCTAGCTATGTTCTCCATTTCAGCTTCATGGTATTGCTGGAGGGACAAGATAGAGGCAAAGTACAGGAGAAACTTTGATCCAACACTAAATAATGGATGTGAAATGAAGCAGCTATTTCAGCTGCATTACAGGACAAAAATGCAGAATACCCATATAAAGTGTATAGCCTGACTTTGTTCCTCATTTGTTCTGCTTTCTGCCTCCTCCAGGACACAACTTGCTCCAACAGAGACCAAGTCCTCACAGCCCTGGACTCTACAGATTTGAATAATCAAACACAGCTGCCTAAATCCTAATGTAATTACACAGCCTGCTGATCATCACCAGCTGAGGACAACTCTTACTATCAGAAAGTTCTAATAATTAAGACTCAGAACCAGGATGTTTTTAAGTATGTTTAGCTTTAGGTACACGAACCATTCTGGAGATTTTGGAGGGATTCTTTGCATATATAGTTTTTGTGAGATACAGCCACGCAGAAAAAATAAAAAATTATAAAACATCTCACCAGATTCTTCAAATTCACTGTTGTATGCATTCCAAGTCTCACTTATGCGGAGCAGATTTTCTTCCATAGCTTGAATGTCCATGTAGGGACAGTTGCACTCTGGAAATTTGGGGCCACACTGACACCAGCAGTCATTGTCCTTGCAGATGAACTCGCCCTCTGAATTACAGGCTATATAGCTCAGAGCTGCCTGGACAAAATGTTCTTGCAGATACTCAGGCAAGATGACCTGAAGACCTGAGGAAGAGTAAGTATTATGGCATTAAATGCAAAAGAATTGAGTATTCAGGCCAAGCAGCTTCCTCAACCTGTGTAACAAACAAATTATGAAAAAGGAAACTATATGGCTTTTTAGGACAATTTATGCATCTGTCTATGATTTGCACTACGTCATACATTTCCTTCTCTAAGAATTCATTTCAGATATATTCCGCACATTTCCCTCTCAGTGTGGAACATTCATTCCACTAACTACTAACCTGTGTTCCTCAGAAAGAACATTTACTGGTGTAATTTCTTTCTAGAGTGATTGTCAATAACAGAAAGAAAGGATTACATCAGCTTCTCCTTGTAAAGAATTGCTGAATTGAACAGCCTCAGCATTAAGAGCTTTGTAGTAGGGAAGCATGCAGCTGAATTATAATCTTGGGACTAGCAGCTAATGCAAATTTTGAGAGTGCTGATGAAGGGAAAGCAGCCCTGAAAGACAGAGTAAAGAGACAGTATAATCATAAAAAAACCAAAAGAGGTGTGAAGGTAAACATTTTTATCCTGTATTGGACTTGTTGTCCATGTTGTGTCAACACAGGAAGATATAGATTGTCTAAGTAACTAGTTATCTTTTCATGATTCTGTAGAGACAAACCGAGAAGAATGGGAAAAATTGGGTTGGAGGAAATTTTAGAAAAATTAAATTCAGCTGATATTTCATTTCTTATACTATTGGTATTTAATGACTAAGGGACGGTCAATTGTGATGGGTAGGGCTATAAAACCTTGAGAAAGAAAATTCAGTCTTAAATCTACTAAAGATTTAGTATGGAGAAAGGGTGCAAAGTATTGCTCCTATGGTGTTCCAAAAAACTCCTACTGTCACAATTCCCTTTGCAAACTGGTTTCACACTTTACTCTGGATGACATTCAGAGGCCTTGCAAAAGCATGTCACACTGATGTATCAGAACTGCAGAGCAGATGAATGTAAAATTAGGAATTTTTGTGAACAGAATTAAGTCTCATGTGAAAATTTTGACCATTTTTTACATGATTCCTGTGGTGGGAATGAGTATTTCATATAAAAGTATTTTAACTATCAGTTACTTTATCTACAATAGTAATCAGCCAAACAAAAAGCCACTGCAAGGTACATAATTAATTTTTATTTATTATTTGCTATTACTTTCTCTGGCAAAACTAATCTCTCTGGAACCAGTGGAGCTTATTTAATGGGCCAAGTAATTTCTCAACATATGGACTGGTTGTGGTGTAGGTTTCTTCTGGATAGGCACTTCAGCAATTCCATAGAGACTTATCCCTTATTTTTAGGTACCTAAAAATCATAGCTGCAACAGTAATTTCATAATCCTTCCAAGTGAAAACCCATACCACAGTTGCTAAAGCCAGGTCCATCTATACTATTTTCTACCCCTTGTCAAAATTTGTAAAACTCTGTTGTTACCTGAGTAAACTTTTCAATGTACTCATGAAAAGCCTTGAAGTTGTGAAAGGAAAAGAAAGCAAAGATAAGCAAATTTGAATCCTGTTCAGTTCTTCCATGATAAGTATGAGATAGATTATGCAGTTCTGGTAATCTATTTCTCATAATGCCAATCCAATGGCATGAACCAAGTCACCAGCTGAGGGATGCAAAGTTTATTTTCCTAATTTTAACTGACAAAGATCATGATTATGCTCGAGATTAAAAATCAGAATTTATTTCTGGAAATATTTCATCACATCCCCGTGGAAATGACAAGTTCTGTTTAAAAAAAGTATATACTGTATCTGAAATGATTGTATGACTTTATGGCTTTTAACTTATTCTGAGGAGAGAAAAAGGAAAGGGAAGGGGGAAAAAACCCACATACACATGGATGATAGGAAGATAATCTTTCTCTGTCATTCTTAATAGTCAGCAATGATTTCACACCGTATGTCCAACTGATTTATGAAACAATATGGAGAATTTTTAAAACTGTAAATAATTCTATAGCTACCTGTAATTGCAAATTAAGAACTGTGTTTTCTCATTGCATATATGCAGAGTTATACACAAGTACGTAAGAAGAGAGTTTAAGTCTGTTTTCATAGTAATAATACTAAGTTCTTCATGTTACATTTATGTAACTGAAAATGAAAATTATTGGCTTAATGTCCTAGGGAGTGGCTTTTAAAATATGGTTATGTACCTAATAGGCATTTAATGGAATTAACAAAAAATTAATTAGAAATTATGCCTCTTTCTTTCCTTTTCCTTTTTTTCCCCTTTTTTCTTTCCTTTTCCTTTTCCTTTTTTTCCTTTTCCTTTTCCTTTTCCTTGCCTTTGTCTTTCCTCTTTCTCTCTTTCTCTTTCCTCTTTTTAATTTCCCTTTTCTTCTATTTTTTAATATCTAATTACTATTATTTTCCTGATGTGTGAGATGCCTAACCTTCCAAGTTTTCTTTAAATTTCCAAGAGGAGCCTTTGGACTCTTCATTATTTAGAGTCTTTTTTAAATCTACATGCTGCTCCTCCAGCAACTCCATTCATTTCAGTGGGACAACTGCATGAGGTGTAAACCACTGCTCAGTTTGCGCAAAACAGGCTGAGCACACTAAATGTCACTCCCTCTTTAGTGGAACCTATGGGAATTCAGGCTGTTTAAAAGGTGTGCAAGTGGTTTCTAAATAGGGCTGTAAAAAACATTTACAGCATTATTCAGATTATTTTCTGATGTATACAGAAATTGTTTCCCTTTCAAAGGCAACATGAGTTATTGACATTTCCTTCACTTTGTTTAGAATGTACTTATTCCACACACAAGAAAAATTAGGAAAATGACCTTTTATGAGGTAGAAGAAAGAAAAAAGATAGTGTGATAAATGTCATTCTGTTCCAAAACAAATTAATGAAATTACACCTACATACCTTGCAACTGAATCTTATTTTCAGGACTCTGAACCAGAACAGAGCTGACAGAATCTAGGTTGTCATAGTTACTGCAGCCAAGAGGACCAGTCCGCGTTTCCGTTACCTAATGGTAAAGGAATGGAAAAGCACTTGTTGTATTATTCAAAACAGACTGAGGAGTTCATGCAATGTTTCATAAAGTTTCCATTTAAATCAGCTGGTGATACATTTCAGTCTTCATTAAGATGAAATAGTTCAATTAAATTATGAAAAGTACGACTGCAAATGTCTAGTATCAGTACCACAAATTTTGGGGAGTACTATTCCTATTGCAGAGAATCCTTACAAATGTTTTAGCTGACTGACAGTGTAAAGACAATTTATTTCTTCATAGCTATGGGAATTGGAATGAGTTTAATAAACGTGGTTCATAAAAATGACAACTGTGGATTTTCGCTGGTGAAACTTGTGAACATTCCTTGTTGAAGTACTGGAAAAAACTTTGACTTTTCCTGAAGAGCACAGCAAGGTTTGGAAGTTAAAACCATTTAAGGGCTGTATTTATGATAGTAGAAGCGGTAGGATATTTTTCCTCAGGGGAAGTCCTAAGCTAAGTTTAGACAAAAAAATCTAGACTTCTGCCAATTGTAATCACTGAATCCATCACCACAGATTCAAAATACAGATAAATTTTTCAAAACAGAATCACCACAAGTAGAGCTTTGGCTTAACTGTTGGGGATTGTGGTTGGCAACGAGCAGCTATTTATATTACTAAATATATATTTTAAAAATAAAAAGACAACAAATGATTTAATGTTTCATGGAATATTAGAGATAATTGTCAACAAAATAATTATAAAGACTAATTTCTTTTTTAAATGTTATCCTAAGCAAAAGGAAAGAGTCTGATATAGTTTCTCAGTCATGAAGCACTGCATGTTTGAAGCAATGCTGTGATGCCCAGAGGGCATTCAGGCAGCTCCACAGAAGCCGTCCCAGTTTCCTTTACTGCAAAGTACAACTTATTCCTCTCTCATACCCCCTCCCCAACTGCTCCCAGCCACTATCCTGGAACTTCTTAGTTCTCTTCCTTTTACCATCTCAGAGGCTGTGGACAGATTTAGCCTTATCTGATGATCTGCCTCAGTTTTGAAGACAAGCACTTCCATTTTCTGTTACTTCAGGTGCTGTATCCAGCTGTGGATCTCCTAGAGAATGAGCCTAAATTATAGGGTCAAGGAGCTCATTTCCAAAATACACACCTCCACTGATCAGACATCTGACATGCAGATAACTAACATTAATTCTTATGATCAGAAGGAAGCTTGCTATTTTAACAATCTGTTTTGGAAAGAGTATAAAGGTTTGCTAAAATAATCCATGAATGTTCATGTTGCTTAAGATTTTTTGGCTCCCTTACAGTCTGTGCTGCTGCTAGCATGTGTGGGTAGCTGTAGCTGGATGATGCTACTCTTGAAACCACTAAGATTTCACTTTTGCTAAGATCTCTTGCACTTTTGCAAAGTAAAGACAAAATCTGAAAGTATTCCAAGCTCTTGGCTCTCTTCCATCACTGTGAACTAGTGTTCCTGAGAGTGGAGAGACGGTTTGCAATGCCAGCAGGCCATGGAGAGGACACACAGAAGTGACTTCAGCAAAACCTCTTAGCAGAGTGCCAGCTGCATAAGGAAATGAGACTGAATCAGGATGTCTTCTCCCTGCACATATTTGTCAGTCTTTAATTTTTATGCCAGGGTGGATTTACCATGTTTTTTGCTTAGTCATCCTGAATCAGCACAGGCATCAGAATTGACTTGGACATGTCTGGAATAAGAATTTCCATTTACCTGTGATCTTCCAGTCCTCCCCCTCTCCCAAAAAATGCTATAAAATTTTCATTCTAAAATCTCAGTTTTGTGTAATACCCGCAGACCACATATAGAATCCTAATCTCTTTAGATATTGACAGAAACACTCACCTACAATAAATAAGATAAACAGCCAGAAAACTATAAAAGAGAGGTGAGTGTTGTTATGAATTTTATCCTAAGATAATCTGTAAGATTGTGTTCAGCATTTATCTATACAATTCCTTATTTAAAGATCCATTTATTTTAGTGTTGCTTTGTTTTGTATATTATTATTTTCAACCATTTTTTTATAAGACAATGCAGCTTCATAAATGTATATGAAATGTATAAACTATACAGCCAATTTTACAATCCTATCCATTCTTGTTATTCTCATTTTTCCTGAAATCACAAAATAAGGAAGATTAGTAAGTAGTTTTATAATTATTGTGCCCCTTTTTGTTCATGTATCTTCATTCTTCATTTGGATTATGCAAGACATAGGCAGAGATTACCACTATTTTGATTATAGGAGTGATACCACTTTATGTATTTAGATGTGGCAAGAGGCAGAATGGAGGAAACAACGTCATTAAATGGCTTTTTTGACTTTCAGAGATTCATTATATAAATCCACTTATTCAAAAGAAAACTATATATATTAAAAAACCTAGTGTGGTTAGGTTTTGAAATTATATTCATGATTCATGAACAATAAACTATTTTTCTACTAATATCAATAATAAATAATGCTCTATAAACAGAGCAATAAATAAGGACTTTTCCCAAACATTATGTTTTCACTCAAATCTATGTATTTATATTATTTATTCTTTTATGTTTCCAAGTACCCTCACCTTCCTATGTCAACTCCCTTGCTCTGGTACTCTTAGCTTCTGCATAGAATATACCTTGGAAGGAGAAAATAAAAATGTCTCGTCTCAATATACAACACAGAAAGATTAAAGCAGATAAAAATCACCCAACTTCAACTTTCTATGGATGACACTTCAAGTCAGAGATCAAAATGATGTAGTTACATATGTATTCTCATACTCTGTACAATTCCTACTCAAAAAAAAAAAAAATTGTAACTCAGAAGAAAAGTTTGAGTAGTTGATAAATGAAAGTCAAATTTCTGTCTAATTTTCTGATCAAGTGCAAGGATTTTATTTTGGAGTAACTCATTTTGATAACAAAGCAGACTACAGAGGGAAAAAAAAAAAAGAAAAGGTCCAAAAGTTTTCTGGTTTGGTCCATGTATTTCTGAAATCAATGATGATTTTACATTTTTTTTTATTTTTTGTCTCAGGAACAATAAAAACAAAATTGGAAGGGCAAAGGTACTTTTTAATTATCTTCCAAGCAGAGAAGCATGATTACATTCAGTCCCAAAATCACACCTGAAAACTTCTTGTCTTAAAGTGTATAATAAACGATAAACCAAAAAGAAGAGAGGGAAAGGAAAAATGTCAGTACAGAGTGTGCTATGATGCTAGCATAGCCCAGAAGTGATTGCATATGAGCGAAGTTAATCATAACCATGTGCTTGTTTTATAAAATCTAGACCTGCAGTCCACAAAGAATGCTAGCTCACAAAGCAGAATACTGCAGAACAAAGTTATTTAATAACCAAAACCCCCTAAGAACCAGTAACAAAATATGTGTGAAACCATCTGACATGAACCAGGCGGGCTATTCTCAAGTGCCTTGTTTTCAAAGATTATCACAGAACAGGTTTCCCTGGGCAGCAGGGCTTTCAGTTCCCAGAAATAAACTATAACATTTAGCATTAATGAGACAAATACCTACAGTTTTCAGTCAGTTAAATCTCATAACCATGGTGATAACGACCCGATTATAAGTGCACTGAGAACATACCTCCTAACACTTAAGCAGGGCTGAATTCTTGTGATATCAGTGGGTAGTATTTCCCTGGGAAACAGAGTGGTTTTTTTGTCCATGATAATTAAGCCTATGGAAGGTTTTCCTAATAAAAGGGAAATATACTTCTGCAGAGATTTTGTTCCTGGTGTGTCCCTTTAAATGCACATAGCTAATATTCCTAACTACATGCCCATGCAGAAGTGGTGTGCTGTCTTGCATAAAGGATTGTCCTCTTCAGCAAGACTCTTTAAAAATGTATTTGGTTTCTAAGGAAGATAACTGAGCCAACACACAGGAGGATGAGACAATGCTAGTCACTTCAAAACAGGCAGCTGCATTCATATTCGTATAAATGTCTTTAATATTTTAAACATTAAAATAATGGTTTAGGGCAAACTCA
This sequence comes from Megaceryle torquata, assembly GCA_024611175.1. Classification (NCBI taxonomy): domain Eukaryota; kingdom Metazoa; phylum Chordata; class Aves; order Coraciiformes; family Cerylidae; genus Megaceryle; species Megaceryle torquata. The sequence continues at coordinate 72,856 of JANIJG010025437.1, forward strand.
TCATATATACATGACTACTCATGGAAGAAGGTCTCTTCTGAACGATTGGTGCAGACAGAGGAAAGGGCAAAAGTATGGAGCAGGGAGAGCCTGAAGTCTTTAGGATTCTCCTGTGTGACTCTCCTGTCAACCTCACCTTCAGGACTTGTCCTCCAGCCCATGTTCCCACACATTGTCATGCCTACATATTCTGCAGTCAGTGCTCATTTCACCTAAAAAAAAATGTTGATCAAATGAATCTGAACTAAATGTACTTTCTATTTAGAAGTGTATCTCCTGCCAACTTTGGGTTGTTCCCCCCTCCTCAGTTATTCACAAAAGCACTTTTCTTTCAACACTTTCCTTTACCACACAATAATTGCTGCTCTGTTGCCCTACTTGTGTCATTGAGCATATTAAAGGACTCTCACTAATTAATGTGCAATTAAAATAAATCAAATCTTCTGAATGTTCCAAGCAGTGACATTTATCATGCTACCAGCTAGATGAACAGTTCTGAAGAAGGTTCAGACAAATCAACAGCACCCACAGTGCCAGGGGTTGGATTAATATTTTCAGGTTTCCTTCTTTTTTTAATTACCAGTATTCTAAAACAATCCCTCATAGGCTTGTAACATTTTCAACACATTTTCTAGCAGCAGTATTGATAGCTTAGGACCGACTATTTGATTTGAAGAGCCCACCAACTCAGGAGACCTGGAATCACTCCCATTGTATTTTTCTATCATCTGCTGTTGTAAACAGCAACTTGGTCTTTCTGCAAATGAAATAAATTGCAGAATTTCCATTACCTTCATTAGAAGTGGAATAATTACTTCTTTCAAGTTTTTGGGCAAGGAGATGACTTTCAATTTCACTGAATGCAGCAATGAAGCTTCCCAAGAGATCAGTATAATCCCTCCATTCCTTCTTCTTTGTTTGTACAGTCTCAGGAATTTACCGTGAACTAGACTACCACATTACAACAACAATGAAATTGAAATGTATCATCCCCACATAAAGTATCAAATACCTTGGAAATCAGAATATTCTAGGAGTTGGAAAAGAACTCAGACTATTTGAATTCTACTCTGCTGTTACATTTGTTAAGAATATTATGATTTTTTAAGGCTGTTTAGGTTCACCTGATGGGGAGCAATAACCTGCCTGTTCAAGTGTATTCCCCACTATCTCAGAGAGTAATTTATTTTCTGTAAATACCAGGAGAATCCACAAGAACATCAAAAGAAGTCTTTGAATCTGTGCTGTGCCACAGGACAATTAGACAAGAAACCAAGACTGTCAGGAACGCTTCAGCTCTGAACTATCAGGAAACATATATAGGGTTGAAATAACTTCTAAAAATACTTGAGAAAGGGGTTGGGTAGGGAGCAGAAAATGTTTTCTGCTTATGCTGTTCTGTAATGCCAACCCTACAGACTGCAGCGCTCCTGAGGCTATGGAAATTGAAAGTGAGGATTTACCCTAGCTCATATCATGGGCAGCATTGACAGTTCTGGCATCAGAGCCACAATTTTCCCTTTCAAGGGAAATGCCCTTTTCAAGGGCATTTTAAATCACTACATGTCAGATGCCATGTTCCCATGCATCCATATGTAAAGTAACAGGGAAGTTTGCAGGAAATGAGGCTGTTGGAAAACCAGTCAGGGCAGTAGGACTAGAGTCTCTATTTCCTTCACTTTCAGAAAAGGTTGCATCAGCTTCAGACAGACAATAAGGACAAGCATTCTGTCAGAAATAACAAGGTATTTCTTTCAATTAATCTTGAAGAATAGATGAGAGTGAAGCTCTCTTATGGAGAAGTAATAGACTTAGCAAAAACATAGTAATAAAAGCTTAGTATTTTGCTTCAGTTTACATTTAGATACTTCTTCTTGCCCACATCTTAAATTAATACTAATATTATTTTTTCACAACTTTTCTTTACTAAAAAGACAGCTGAGCAACCAACAATAAATGAAATCTATTTTTTTGTTTAAAAGATAAACTTAGAAACAAAGAGGAGAGCACAGATACAAGTTAAAATAATATTTCATGTTCATAAAAGTCTCAAGGTATCTGCAGAGAGCAAAAGCAAAGAAGCCTACTGAAAGAAAGCCCAACTCCTAACCCTCCATCCCTTTCCAAGCATAACTGCATCGCTATATAAAGGACAAAAAGCTCCAAAGAAATCTTGGGGCACATGCTAAAAAGGGAGACCATCTACCTACATGTAGCCCAACCGCAAAATTCCATGCAAATTCTTCCTAAGAGTATTAGGAATAGGATTTATATCTTCATGGCTCAGTTCCAATATGCAACACTGAAGATACTGGGATTTTTCACTGTGTAACCCTTAGTTTTGAGAAGACAGCATGCTTTGGCTATTTATAAGACTCAGAGATATTATTAGTCATAATAATACTGCAGTTGAATGGAAAATAATTTTCTTAGGTTGGGAAAGTATGAAAAAAAAAAAAATTCCTTCCTGAATCAGAAGAAATCTTAAAATATTCTTTTTTTTTTCTTTGTGAAATGGCAGGAGAAAGAATGTGTAGGTGAATATAAAAAATATCTTTGGATGATTTGGAAACTTTTTACCTTTAATGTAGTTAGTTTTTAAAATTATATATATATTTTGAGAGAAAAATAAGAATAATGTGCTAAAGAAAACAAGAAGTGTTAAAGGTTAACATTAGGACCTAAAACTAACATAAAACTAATTTCAAGTTTTTAAGATCAAAAAACAAAGTGGTAAGGGCAGATTAATTAAGAACCAGATTTTCCATGGAGAATCCTACCCATATATTTCTGTGCAATTCTAAACCTTAGTTGCAATATTCTTTTTGGTATTATCCCTAGAAATATACTAATGTAACCTATTTCCAGCCCTTGTGTTTTCTCCTCTGGAGTGCATGTAAACTCATGATTTATAGCACTACAATTCCTAATGCTCTGTACCTCACTCATTTATTGTGACATCTGCAGCAGGACATTTTGCATGTCCACTTTATTTTACTGTACTCCAGTCAAACTACCCCTTATGGGGTTGTCATTCTAACTTCTCAAAAGAAATCACATTACTGTCGATAACATGCACATCTGCTGTCTTGCTCTCTGCCTGGGTCACAGACATGTTTCTAGGGATTTATTTTTAGGTTGTATCCTCATTACTTCCAGTCCATTTATTCCCTCTGGTAAATGATTGTAGCACATTTGCCCTTTCTGTCTCATTGGTAGTGCCAGCTCTTAATTTAGAGTTTTGCAAAACTCTTTGCTTTTATGATACTGGTTTTTACCTTTTGTATGTTTTCCTGCACATTTAAAGTTCTCCCTACAATTAGAATTGATCTATAACTTAATCATGAAATCCTTATCAAATGTTTAAACTGGAATGGTTGGCTCAATTTATTTTAGAAAATGAAATCAACTTTATTCTGAAGCTCTAAACTTCATTTCATAAGGACTCTTCCTCAGGGGTAGATAACTAGTATAGGTATATACCTAAACCTGTATCTTTGATTGAAATGCTGTTCCATTGCTACTGTGTAGTTTAATCTGTGTTGAAAGCAAATCTTTCCCTTTAAATCACACAGACTTGTGAAAAGACATATAAAGAACACCTGAGGTGGGAATCTGATTCCAAATACTGCTACAGTAAATATGTACATCATGCATAGTGCATGGCTATAGATTATATGATTCTTACTCATTATTACGAGATAATCACTATTATGAGATATTCTTCCTAATCTGACCTTTGTGTTCATACATGTTGTTGCTACATATTCTTACTTCTTAGGGTTCAGAGGTAAGGAAATGTTATGTGAATTTTATGGTCCTTGCTTGACATTTTCTGACCCGCTGACAGGTGGTAGCTGTCAATTTGAGAGCAGCAGACATGGAAAACACAGAAGTGTGTTTCTCAACCCATATACAAACCACTGCACAGCCAGGATAGAGAACAAATTAAAATCCATACAAATCTTGACTGCCTCCAAATTAGTGCTGGAATGCTCTGCTGAAACTGCATAGTTCAATATGGTCACTGTGGGTATTTTAATATTAAAATCCTTCTCTGTTTTCTGGGTTTATTTACTTCAGTTTCACCTTTTAAAGAGAAAAAAGAATATATAATACAAACAGTAGCATGAATTCTTTATATGTTTTTGACACTGTGATTGTAAATGTTGTGTGAGTGCTGCTATGGTCTGTTGTTTAAATACATGTCTATATATGTATATATATATGTGCAGATGTATGTACATATATGTATATATGTATATACCCTGCTGAGGGTTTATTTTCTTATTTGTTTGGGGTTTTTTCACCCTTCTCTCTTGAATAAACTAAATAATGGATATAAAAAAATCCTTCAATTTGTTATGGTCTATCATGTTCTATGGTCTATCCTGGTTTGTTGCTGGTTTGTGTTCATTTGTTGTTCAGTTTCATTTGAAGCGAAAAACAGTTTCCTAAAGTCTTTCCAAAATGCATATCCTAGCATCTCGATTATGTGCTATTTTGTTGCTTTGAAAGAATTTCATGCTGTGCTACCAACTAGCTGGTGATGCTATAACTTCTTGCACTCATTACTCCTCTAAACACACTACTGAAAATATAAGACAGTGTAGTTTGTATTAAAGGCTGATAAAACACATCCTCTTACGAGTGTCAAGCTGCAGCTGCTGTGATGTATCGTGACAATTATGTTGCTGAGTATGCATTGTGAGAGCGCTTAGTAAAACACGTTATTGCGTTAACTTGCTGGTCGTTTTTTTTCCCCTTTTCTCTCATTCTCTGAAACAGGGAGGGAGAGATTTGTAAAGGAATTAGGCTGGTTTACAGCAGCTGATGAGCTGACCTCTGCATTAACTTTTAGAAAAACTAGCCCTGGAGTTTCAATTTAATTAAAATTCAACTGTCCAAATTAATTAAAATTGTTTTTAATATCATCACCTGAAATTGTAGAACAATATAAGGAAATAAATCCCCTCCTATGTTTCAATTTCATAATGAGACAAACACAAATCCTGTGCTGTGCAGTAGAACATGGTACAGGGACATTTTATCTACCTGAAATTGGTCTTACTTCAGAAAAAGAAGGGATATGGCTGTGGAAGTCCAGGGCTGCTCCTGAGGAAATACAATGTTTTCATCTGGGCACAGCACTGTAGTACAGCTTTTATGTCATGTCCCATGTTTCACATTTTATTGATGTTAGAACCTTGTACTACCGGTGCTTTGTGGCATGGCATAGCCAGGCTCAAAGACCAGAATGTCAGCATTTTAATCTCAGCTCTCTAATCATGCCATTCCAAATACACAGTTCAGTTCAGATTAGTGAAAGACCCTTAGGAGATGCCCAGAATGTAATGGAAGCTAGATGCCTAACTAGCACCTAGCCATGTAAATAGGGAGCTGATTTTGTGAAGCTTTTAATACTGAGTGAGATTTTCAGAGAAACCTGGGGAAGTACTAAATTCTCACAAAAATGCTGTGGGACTTTGCCACATTGAGGCAAAGATTTGGGAGCAAAATTTCTATGCTTTCCCTGAAAATGTCAAGTCCCCTCCAAAAGGCTACGAACTTTGGTCCTGTATGAAGGCAGTGTGATCTCCCAAACAAGTGGAGAACTTGGCATTTCATAATGGACCTGAACAATATTTGGCCTTGAAAATCTGTACTGTGGCTTTTCTTTGACATTCTTAAGTAATGTCACCATACCTGCACAATGGGGAAAACATACATTTTCGAAAGGGAACAGTAATTTTTCACTTTTAGCTCCCAAGTTTTGTTTAATTAAACTTACATTTACTATGTAATTTCTGCAATGGAATCAACAAATGCCTGATGTTACAGGTCTTTCTGGACCAATGTTTCTAACTGATTTTACAACTTAAAGCTCTTGCTGGACACAATTTTTTGAGCTTCACACGTTTCCATCGCTTACAAGGTTTCTCAGCTATACAGTCTTAAATCCTGTCCACAAAAGTGAAGGCAAGAAGGGTTCAAGATCTGGATTTTAAAAGCTTCAAAAGTGTGCATGTTTATACAAAACAATGAAAATTGTCTAAATTTAGAATTTGCCAGAAACCTGACAAAAGTACAGGACTTCGAGTATTTTCAGCATTTCTACTTTTGATTACAGCAGTTACTTGAATCCACAGAAAATCACATTCAAGTATGAGGAATGAAAGAAAAATGAAAAAGAAGCAAGCAAGCTTTTTCAGACAAAACAAAGAAACAAAAAACCATGGTCTGTATTTCAGTCTGAGTTTTGAGTGAGAAGCTAATATCATTACACTTAAGTTTCCTCTATAACATCCACCATGAGTCATTCATGGGTTAATTATACATAATCAGATATAGTTACCATCACAATAGACCCCTGTTCTTATAACTATTTGTAATCTAAAGTTTTCAGAGACAATATAAGTGCTTAAATCCTCACAGTAAAAAAATGTGGTTTGGGGGAAGAAAAAAAGCTAATTGCACAATAAAATTTAATTGAAATTAGAGGGCACATTCTCAAGGATGTTTATTCTTTCTCAGTCAGATGGAATAAATGGGCTGTAATCTGTCTGTAAATAGCTGGTGGGAAATTCAATTTATGCATCTGTTCTTCTGTTGCCTCCTGTTCTTTTGTTATACTGTGGCTGTCCCACAGCTGTTTGGACCTTGAGATAACACCTACACTGTATTTACCTACCCCAGATCCCTTGAAAGAAAATGTATTCTGGAATGGAAGAAGATATCCTCCAAAAGACAGCTACTGTAACAGCCTCTCTTAATTAACTGCCAATGTTATGCTTGCCCAACATACCTGTGTTTATCCTTTTGCAGAATGCAGTGAGACTATTCAATAACATTTAATTTATCATGGGACAAATGTGTTTCTTATGTGTTCTGCACAACTGTTTGGACTTGGTGCAGAAGTTCATTAGTGACAGCGGTGGACTTACAGCTCCTAGCAAGCAGGAATTGGGGTCATTTGAGCAAGTTATCTCACAACTGCATTAGACTCAGAAGGAATAATGAAATCTAGACTGTGCACAGCCCTCTCCCAGCATTGAAAAAGTCTCCTAATTAGATGTTAGGAGTATGGATGCATGATCTCAGGGTAGCACACCAAGGTCATTCTGCCAGTGGGCAATAACAGGACATGTTGTCAGAATTACAGTAGATGCTACAGTAACTGGTGACCTTCACATCCTGTTCACACCATCCATCAGAAGCAAAGGAAAGAGGTCAGTCATACGGATTAGGGTCATTGCACAGTCCTAGGTATTGGGTCATTTTACCTTCCCCTGGGCTTTCAGCTATGGTTAGATCTTCAATAGGTGCAAATGAGTACAGCTGTACAGAAGTGAGAACAGCACCAAGCTGGAAGAGCTGAGAATATTGCTCATTAAAGATATCACACAGGGAAAGAAAAATATTTGCTGACTTTATTTGTATTCTGCTTCCACGACTGTACAGGATTTTATTAAACAAAAGGAGAGCACACCCCATCATCCTAATAGGGATGTTAATAGGGAGAGCTAACAGCTATCAGTGCATCTGAAGAGAAATTTTCACAGGAAAAAGCTTCTAAAATGAGCATGCAAAGGAAGTAATGTTGGCTATGTAATATTTCAAACACAACAGGATGTACATTCATGTAAATGCATATGCAAATTAGACGCAGCCCTCAGGCGCTTGGTGAGTTTCCAATGAGGCCCTTGAGGCTACAAACTGTTGATTTAGCATATGAGCCTAACCACTTACCCTGAAATGCATGCATTAAAATAATATTGAAAGAATGTATGTATCAGGGATTTTTAAATAAGTTAAATATTGATATAAGCTCTCGGTAGCTCCCATGGACATTTGATTTCCAGTTCAAAAATGTTGTAGTGGGTGATTTTACCTTTACCTTAATGTGGAATAAACAAGGTATTGGCTATGTGATTAATGCAAAGCCTCAATCAGTTGTACTCACATTATTTTTAAGGATATGTATGTCACAGCTAAGGAACTTGATTACGAGCAAATTTGATTATCAAACTTGATTCATCAAATATATGTCTCCCACTCCTTTCCTCCTGCTGAGCAGTAGCAGATTTTGCTCTGAATTGTATTGTTTTTCACTAGATAAATAAGAATTAAACATGAAGACTTTAATGTTAATTCTCACTTTCCCCTTCTTAATACTTTCCTTTCTCTGTGACATAGCTTTTCAGTAGAAAAGTTTAATTATAAAACTTATCAAACTATTACCTTCCTACATCAGTTCCACAAAATAATGTAGCAAAACCTGTCAGAAAAAAAATCCAGCTGTCACATATCTCAATGAATCTGAATGAAGAATACAAGAATTGCCCAGGCATTCACTGTTTTAATTACATCAGGGACAAAACTGTTTCATTATGTGTTGCTTTCCAAAGAGAAATTCTTAGACTTAGGAAAACACATATTTTATTTTTTTTCCAGAAGACTAGTTGAGCTTGATCATTCTCACCTAATATTTTGTTTGGCTCTGTAATGAAGAGACTCAAAGGATCCCTCTTCGTGTCCCAACTGTAAAGACCTTAGACCTTAATCCATTGAGGAAGTGCAAGTTGGAGAAGCTGGAAAGATGAGGAGCTGAATGGCCAAACCTAGACACAGCCTTAGCCTGGGAGTGGGTGAGCTGCACTTTGCTGTCCTGGCATATGACTGTGCATTGCTTTAGATCTGTTAAATCCTCATCCTCTTTTCTGACCTCAGTGGTGTTTTTCAGGTAACTTCAAGACCCACTCTACTACTGTATGCTATTGCTTGTCTTACTTTTTCATGCTCCTCTAGATTATATTTCTTCCTGTGATATTAATAGTACATTTTTGTTGCTAAAAGATCATTAAGTCTTATTAATGTGTTACTGATGCCCAAATGACCAAACCAGATAGCTGAAAAGACAGATAAGTCAGGAGAAAAGAGAAGTCACAAGAAAGGGCACAGAATTAACACAGTAGCTTGTTTAGGAGAGACATCATGCTGTTTCTACATATTATCCTTTTGCTTTTTAAGAGAAAGCATGCATTCTTTGCATAGAAATAGAAGGAAAAAAAAAAAAAACATAGGAGGTATGAGGAGTGATATGGTTTAACCTGAAAAGGGCGACTTATACCAGTTTTGGAGAAAAAAAAAAGAAGCAGCAAAGAATGTGGACTTTCTTTGGGGTTTTGAGTTTTTGAAGGGAAGTGCATTTTTAAACTCTCTTCTCAAGTAATATTTTTAGAGATGTCACAGCCACCAAGATAACCATATAAGAACACTACAAACATCAAACAACAAGCTGAAGCAAACAATTGTGCAAAGTTGTTTCTAACTGCCACAGAAAATGTGAAAACCAAACAAGCTGACAAGCAAATATGATCGGATTACTCCTGTTCATTTTGTCCAAAACTCCAAGAACACCTTTGTGACAGAGTTCATTTGTGCACTGAAGTGTTCTGATTTAATTGCAAATACCAAGTAAGTCTTTAGATTTGTTCTTTAAGTATTGTCTGTTCTAAATAGTATATTTTGGTTTGTTTCATTCAGATATACATTCCCAAAAGGAGAGTTAAGTTCCTCCTAGTAAGAGCATGAGTTATATGGAACATTATTAACACTCTCAGTACTCTCTCCCTAAAATACAAATCCTTCTAGTATGAGAGTCCAGTACAACACATGTTGAAAAGCCATCCAAAATTAATCAAAAAGGGTAGCATCAAATACTAAGTAGGTTCTGAACATGATTTTTTTATTGTTGTTGTTAACTAGTCAGCAATCACAAAAATGATTGTGCATCACTTGGAAAATTTCTAATATCAATTCAGAATTTCATTGATTTCTAAACTTGTTCCAATACCTTTATACTGGGTTCCTTTGATGCTGGTCAAAAGAGAGGGAAAGCTGAGAGAGCTTTTCTTGGATTCCCTTTGCAAATCCTGTTAGATCTCTTGTGCAGTGGAAGGCTTTGAGCAGTGCCATGGTGAGCAAGCCAGATGCATAAGGTCCTGTGACTTAAAAAGCTGCCCAGTAATTTATGGTGTAAAAAGCACTAGGTTCACTCTCCTCCCTGGAGCAGCCCAGGAGGGGATGGCCAGGGTACCCTAGTGCTCAGGCCCCACAGGGTGGCTTTTCTTCTGAATAAGTCCTCAAGCTGATCTGCCAGAACACAGAGATCTCTCTTTGAATCTCTACAGAAAAACTCTGGTTTACTTCAGATGCCAGTACATATGTTTTAATAAATTATATTGAAATATACTATTTACACCATGGATCTATAAGTTTAGTTTATGGTTTTAGAATTTAAAACAGTAGTGGTTCCAGAAATCTGTATGGGGAGAGAACAAAAAATGCCTTCTCCATCTGCTTTTGCGTTCCTAGTTTTCAACAAAAACAGAATTTTGTTCAGTTAAGTGTTCTGACAATAGAAATTTGTAATGCAAATGATCCTAGTCTCTCAATGAAAGTGAGTTAAAAACCAAGGGTTTCATGTATCAGAACTGTTGCATCTGATGAGAGAACCATTTTCTAGAGCCTCCTGCAGTTAATTAACCAAATCAGATTTACTGATGAACTACAGCTTGCATTTATATCCATCTCAGTGAGAGCATGGAGAGAAAACTTAGTCATTTGGTAGTGTCTGTAATAAAATTTTGGACATGTGGAAGGTTCATTACATAAATTGTTAGCAAACAGAATTGAATTTTGCTTTAGGACACAAATTTGCTTTAAAAAAAAAAAAAAATTAAAAAAAACCCCAGTGAATAGGAAGCAGAAATTTGCTTCAGACACTGTTTTTTCTTTACTCCAGTTACCACTGTTTTCAGCTATAAATTTTCACAAGATAGAAGGAAAGTTGTGCATGTGGTTTGATGGAAGGAGACTAGTTTTAAAGTTTGAAATACATCTACATAATAAACAATGGGATGAAGATAAGTAAGATCAGTGGGATGGGTGGTATAATGGTCTGCAGCCCTCAATCAGATGAGTCCCATCTCATCTGTGCTGGTTCTGCTGCCTTGTCAGCTGTGCTGCCTGAACAGCCAAAGGCCATTCTGAACCTGCAGATGACCAGCTCTGAGCTGGGGTTAGCTGCCATGCCACATGCCCATGATGGATGGGACAGGAGGAATATCTTCCATATACCAGCAGCCAAACTGAACAAGGGCGGCTGAGCCACAAGTTCTGGTTGTACCCTTCTCACTGTAAAAGACGGGAACTTCCAAGGAGATAAATTTATATTTACTTTAGTAACAGCTAAGGTAGTTGGAAACTGCCGTTGGCTTCACATCATCCTCAATGGATGAACCTTAGTTACCACTGGAACAATCCAATGAATGGAATGGATTTTAAATCACATCTTACATTATAAACTTCATAATTAATGCATCTTAAACTGAAAGTTAAAATTTTATTTGCTCTTCAGTGCTGGAAATGGACTGAGAGACTTTATTTCAAATAAGCAACATTAGGCTAGAGAGCTGCTCAAAAGAAGAATTGCTTTATATGTGCCAGGGCACAGATCTTAGACAAGCATCCTCCAGTGTTATGGGGGACCCACAGCAGTCAGTAGGCAGGATGCTTTGACTGTCAAACTGTACTAAAAGAAGTTCCTAATAGAAAATAAGATATGCACCCTCAAACATGCAGAACCAAGAGCTCAAGACTGTTCCAAAGGTCAGTTACATAAATAAATAAATAAAATTTCAGTCACAGTAGTACAATAAATATATTTGACAAGAAAGAAAGAAAACCCAAAACTAACAAAACCAAACACACACACAAAATAAACCACAACAAAAGAAAACCAACAAACAAATGAAAACAAACAAACAAACAAAAAAAACACAAAGAAGAAAAGCAAAGAAGTATGAGGGAACTGTATGTACCTGTACACAAATATAAGTCTGTCTTTAAGTGCAGTCGCTGAGCACACATGTAAAGGAGATTGTCTCAATGATTGAATATTTTTGTAATGACCATCTGTAACATTCAAATGATGTATCACTCACCCAGAGGAATATCTTTAGTGCATCAGACACTCTTCTAAATTAGAATCTTCATTATCTGCTGAATGTTTCGATTCAGGAAAGGAAGTTTAGAACAAGGATTGTTTTGTTAACAAAGCTTTTTTTACTAATCAGAACATGTTTTGCATAAGAAGCTGCTAGTGAATGTGAAACACATCTGCAGGTTGGTCCTGGAGGACTTCCCCTACCTTTATAGCAGTGGAGGCAATCTGGATGTGGTGGAGTCTGCGCAGTGTGCTGTCCCTGTCAATGAAGTAGGAGGCTGCTAGCTGGTGCAGGGTCTCCAGAGTCACCGCAGAGCTGTTTGTGCTGGGATCACTTCCTTCTGACCTCTTGCTCAGCTTCCGTTTGTCCACAAAAATTGTGAGTGACTCCTCTCCTGAGCAGAGAAACAGAACCCCAGCATTCATCAGGGACATCTGCAAGTGTTGTTTAGCCAGAAATAAGGGGGGAAAGGCAAAGTTTTCCCTGCCTGTTGTCTAACATTTAGCTATTGCTGGTGGCAGGTGCAGACACTTCAGTGCCTAAACACATGGACAACAGCTACTGTTATATTTCTTTTTGGTGCCCTGTGTGAATAACAACTATACAATGAGACACATTCATGATTAAAATGCAGTGACACTGGGGATAAGTCTGCTATACAAACTCCTGTTTACCAACAGTATGGAGATTCTGTAGACAATTTAAATCGTGCATAAAATGTTTTTATTTCCAAGGATGCTAAATATCTACATTTTATAGTATTTAATGTAAGTGTAGAAGAAAATGGAACCAGTGTAATACATGAGATTTTTATTGTGTCTTTCTTTTAAAACATGTATCATATCTGACTTCAGAAGAAAGACACCTTGCTACAGAAACCAAAGCAGAATCTCACTTGCTTAATTTATTGGGTTCTCAAGAGCCATTCCAGATCACACCTAAGGATTCTGTTAAATTTGTAAAGGAATTTGCCACATTTGTTGTTCATTTAATAGAATTTTTTTTATTATTATTTCCTTATTTCAGGCTAAGCAATAGTTCATTCACTTAGTAATGTTTTCAGGTAAAACTCTTTACTTCAAAAGCTTAGCTAGAAAATTAATTTATTGACTTGATATTTCCTACTTTGCGACTTATGTCTGAAGTAACAACAAAACCACTTGTCTTACTTTCTGAGCCTCTCTTTGGTAACTTGCATTCTTCAACATTAGTCTCAAGGATCAATGAATAGCATCATTATACCTGTATTTTAGGTGTAGAACTGAATGCCATTTCCTTCTTCCTGGAAAGGAATCTACCCTGATACGGTCTGACTTACCACTTGTGCTAGCTTCATTGCTCGCCCACCTGCTACAGTGGCATTTTGCCCATTTAGAAGATGGGATGCCAGCTTTGAATGGGTTTACATGCCAAAAAGTAATAGCCGTAGGGGGATAATATGTAAGATGAAAACATGACATCATCTTTAAAGGGAGATAATCTTGGTGGTGAGCAATGCTAAATGAAGAATGCAAACTACGTCTGTTGATAAATTTGATGCACAGCTACCTCGGCTTGCAAAACTCTTCTCTGTTTGGAGAAAGAAGAGCATGTTCACGTTAATCAATGTACCTTACAGTGTTTCCCAGTCTTTCACAAATTCATAGGATAGTCAGGCCCTTCAGACAGAATAAAGGCAAATAAAGGCAAAAATGCCTTTATTCAGGAGCCTCTTATGTAATTAGGCCTGCCGGGCTTCTCCAGTATGTTCATTTTGTCCTGGAAGGGACAGCTGCTTGCCAGGACAGCTGGCTATTCCAGCTGGAGCCTACCTCAGTTTTCACCACTCTATTTATACTTCTCCTCCTACAGTTTTTTAATGGGTCATTTTTTTGTGTGTGTGCATGCAGTCATCAAAGCAGGGATTAATTGCCTGAACTCCAAAGAACTGGGAATTAAAACAACATCTGCAAGTAACAGGATTTCCCCAACCAGTTACCTAATTTTTCTGCTGTAATAAGTAGACATAGGTTCACATTTAATTTAACTACTGCCAAAGCCCCCTGCAAAGCAGACTAGGGCTGCTTGGCAGGGCAGGTGCAAGCACGTTGCATTAGTGCAGACTTGCGCACTGCATGTCTCTATGCTATGCCAGTGTAAGCTGGTGCCAGTCCTGTGGCCAGGTGGGCCACAATTCACACCGTGCTGCATCCACGTCAACCACTGTGAGCAGAGAGCTGGAAAAGCACAGTAAAGTCTAATGACTTCTGCTTTGAGAGAAATTTGTCATCAAAACCTGGTCTACATTCCAGCATTGCTGGCATTCATCTGTGCCAATGTAATAAAACCTGCCTTTTCAAAACCTGCCTGGTGACTTTAGCTAGTATCAAAGATGTTTCTGAAATGAAAAGCAATGGAATGGGCTGAGGTTTGAGCCAGGAACCACGGGTTTTGTGCAGCTGTTTATGGAGATATACAGACACCATCTCATCGGAGCAGACAACACCAGAACTCACAGGAGTAAATATTGTATCAGTGACCAGTTCACGCTGTGAAAATAAGGTGCAAAATTTCACTAGGAGATTTTATTTTTCCCTTCTCCAGAGGTCTTAGTTAGCTTATTTAGTTTAAAGTGACTTCTCTAAAATTGAGTAGCTTTCTGCTGAAAATAACATATAATGAATTATAAGGTAAATGAAAACAAGCCCTTAATGTTACAGAAAATTTCTGGGAAGTAGAGAAAAATATCTTTGAGGTTCTTTGTGTTTCATCAGCTCCTATGCCACCCCATCTTGCTCTTTTGATCAATCTGTATTAGTTATTAGTAGAGATTGTGGGATTGCTTCCATTTCAACAGAATTCTGGTAAATTGTACTATTAAAACAGAGTTTCTTTATTGTTCTCCCATCAAAAACTTTTGTTTTTTTTTTTTGTTTTCTCCACCAAGGGGTGGAGAGCAAAACTTCAATAAAAATACCCATGTAAAAAAAATACCTTGAAAAAAAGGATGGCACTGCAGATTGCCTTGTTTTGTTTTGATTAGAAAATGTCAGGAAAATAACCTTTGACCCTTCCACATCCTATTATTCTAGCTCTGCTTGATCCCATGATTGCTGTGGCAGTTTTTGGTGGGTGAGTTTTGGCAGGCAGGGACCCCTAGCATCCCCAGCACTGCAGTCTCTGTCCCAGCTCCCTAACAGACGCATTTTACTTTTTGTTCTCTGAAACTGATTTGAAAAGATTTTGGATGCTTACTTTGACTCATATCACATCACATTACATCTCCAAGGTTGAGTGAAGGCACACAGTTGAGTGATGGGGCCCTTGGTGTAAATGTGCAGGAGGCTCTTTCTCCTTTCTCCTCAAAAAACACTGCATTGAGTTTGTGTGGCACCTCAAATAAACTGAGTTCATCATTGGTATTCTCAGGCACTATGATAATACCAGGTGCAATGAGATGCATTTCAAAACATATTTGCTGTTCAAAAGAGATCTTACAGATTCTGAAAGTTTTTCATCTGTCAGAACTGATTTAGCTCTTTCTAGGAAAAGTGGATTAAAAAGCAAAGAACTCCTCCATACGTTGGTGCTCAGGCATCCATGCCAGTGCAGAATTTTCCACCCACAACTCAGAGCTTTGTAAAGTAACATCACCAACTCATATTTAATTTGTGGAAGACAATTTGATTTTTAATTTAAAGAAAATTAAACCCATGCTAAAAGAGAATATTCTGTCCCTTTTGAAACATGTATGAATCTTGGCTTTTACTGGATAGAGTCTGCCACCAGGAAAGAGGCTGATAAGATATCCAAGCATTAGTGAAAATCAAGTGTGATTTAGAAAACTATTCAAGATTATGAATTTTAAGAACTGAAAAGGATTAATGACAGTGAATAGTAAGCAATGATGATTATTCAGCAGCAGATCCACACAGCTGTGCTTTCCACAAGCTCTGAAAGCAGAGTGCTCCCTGTTTCACAAAATTCATGAGTCAGTTGACTTCACTTTCTCAGGTTTAAAAGAAATAGCATAAAAACATGTGGTCATGCTCACAGAACAATGCCATATGATCCAGGGATTGGATTAAGCAATTAGCAGAGTCACTACGCTGATGCTTTATTACCATGTAGCTGCTGTCACTGACAGACACTGACTGAGGGGGGCAAGAGATTGACATTTACACTACAAACTGACTTCGGCACAGCACTTACTAATGACCCTGCATACCCTGGAATTTGCAAGCTTATGACTTAGCCTATATATTTAATTCTTTCTCAGTTTATATGAACATTTTTTTTTCCTTTGTTTGTAAGTTAAACTAACTCTTCAGGTGAGAAAAATATTCTACATGCTATTCTTCAAAAAACAAAGCATGAAATAAGATAGGTATATGGAAATTTACCTTAGACACATAAACCATCCACAGCCACTTAGAGATAATACTCCTAAACAAGTTTATAAATGGCACTCGGAAATTAGAAATTAATTTTGTGTGCACTTAAGAATATCTTCAGGAATAATTTAAATAAAAAATGCAAATCACCACCATTGACATGGTAGAATTGGAATAATGCTGTAACAACTGTAACTAAATATAACCACCTATTGAAGGAGTAAATATATTTTGTTATACAAAATAATACATATTCATATGATTTAAATACTTGGTGCTATTTTCTGCCTCAATTATTGAGAGATTGTTTTTCTTTATCCATAGCTTTGTAACGCCTTGATGTTCCATATTTTCATCTGTAAACTGGGTAGTGGTAGGAAAAAACCAGTGATCCAAGCCATTCCCATCACTTCATATCAGAAAGTGAGGTAACACATGAAAGGATAGCACTCAAAGCCAGATATATCTGAGCATCATCCACAGTTATCTAATTGGAGTTCTGTCTCCATACAAATGTGTGTATCTTACAAAGGCAAAACAGTCTTTGGCCTATGAACTTCTCAAAGGTTTTTGATTAAATAGAATACCTCAGCTACAAAAGCTGTAATGCATTATAATGCATTACAAAAGTAAAAATAGAAATTGTTACACCTTTGTTATAAAAAATAGCTTACTGGTAGTGGAAATCTGTGTGGACTGCAGAATGTATCATCAGGTTTTTCTCAGGTCATTTTCCCAAACTTAAACATAGAACAGAATCATAGAATCATTATGGTTGGAAAGGACCTAGAGGATCATCAAGTTCAACCTTCATCCTAACATCTCTCTATCCACTAGACCGTAGCCTCAAGTGCTATGTCTACTCATTTTTTAAGCACCTCCAGGGATGGTGATTCCACCACCTACCTGGGCAGCCTGTTCCAGTGCCTAACCACTTTCTTGGTAAAGAATTTCTTCTTAATATCTAATCTAAACCTCCCCTGATACAACTTGAGGCCATTTCCTCTCATTCTATCATTAGTAATTTGGGAGAAGAGACCAACAGCAGCCTCACTACAACCTCCTTTTCGGTAGTTGTAGAGAGCAATAAGGTCTCCTCTCAGTCTCCTCTTCTCTAGACTAAACAACCACAGTTCCCTCAGCCTCTCCTCA
>JANIJG010025439.1:4336-51171 GCA_024611175.1 Megaceryle torquata
AAAGAAAGAAAGAAAGAAAGAAAGAAAGAAAGAAAGAAAGAAAGAAAGAAAGAAAGAAAGAAAGAAAGAAAGAGAGAAAAGAAAGAAAAGACTTCCTAATGGCTCTTCATATTTTACAAAAAGCTCATCGTTAAAGAAGTGTAATTTTCTATTCCATTCTCAATGGACAGTTCTTTTGCATAAAATATTCCTCTGCTCTCTGCCCTTTACTCCCTTGAGTTTGTCTCCCAAAAGACATTAGACCCCTTTAGAACAACCTCCATAGGAACAAGGCACTCCAATTCACCTAAAATTTAGGGATATCAAATCTGACAGCTCCGTACGCTGAACTCCTGGTCTAAAATGCCCTCTGCTTTTCATATTCCCAACAGATAGACTCTTCATTGAGAAATACTGTTGTTCGCATATTAGGAAACAATCAGAATCTATCAAGGAAAATATCACTATAGATTTCTTTCCACTATAACACATGTATTTGTGTATAAATGAATCAGATAGAGATGCACATAAAGCCTGACAAATAAACATTTTATCACGTATAATACTAAATACATCATTCATCATCTTACAGTGAAGAACTATTTCATAGAAAATATCTAGTCTTTTATGCTTTTATAGAGTGGTTGAAATATTTTGCACAAAATGCTCTTAATAAAAACCAAAAATCACCTTTTTTCCCTGAAACAAAATTTGTCATTAAAATTATTAACTTAATTAACATAATCCATTTTCCTTGGCGTTCCCTGTGTCTGTTTCTGCTGATACTGTTATTAAAGATTTGATCAGAATGATATTTCAAATTATTAATTTTTTTCCCAAATCAGTAGTTTCCTCCTAGAAAGTCCTATAAAAAAGAAGGAAGAGAAACTTGCAAAAGGATTCTGGAAAAAGACTGGGGGATTTTTGGAATATGTTGCAGAAAAATATTTTTTAAAGAACTGAAGTGTAAAATAACTATAAATCCAGTCCTGGAAAGCAGATGACATACATCTTTTTGTACTGTTTTCTTAAAATGGCTTCTTTAGTTTTTACCAGCTCTCTGCATTTCTGTATCTGGGGAAGCCATGATTTGTTAGAACTTCTTGGATCATCTATCATTTCATACGCTATTTATTACATTTTACAATACCAAAGCTTAGCTGGATTATCGCTGCTAAGAAAACACAAACACATTCATACAATATATGTGTTTATTTTAGTGCACATTATAGGTGTGCACATAGAACATTCCATGGAAAATGTGGTCCTATAATGCATAACTATATAATCTACTGTATATAAAGTAATGCCTGCTCATAGATAATTGTATATAGGAATGATAGAGGCAAAAACCTTCATCTCTGTGCAATTTTGTTAGCGAAGGCTTTGCAAATGAAAGTTCAATATAGCCACCCTGGCTGAAGCACAGCACACATCTGAACTGCACAATTCTTATCTCACTGGTGGCTCTTGCAAGGAAGATATGAAAGTCTCATTCTTTCATAAGAGGGCTGTGTGGAATTGAGGATTGTATGGTTCTAGAGAGACTTACTGTATAATATCAGAAATTGCTAGACATTTGAAGACAGAAATGTCTTTCTCCTTTGAGTATTGCATCCTAAGTGCCAGCCAGAAATGATTTATACATGCTCATCCTTATTATGGACTACACATAATAAGGGCATGATAGAAATCATATCTGCATAGATTCAGGCAGTTCCAAGAGATCTCCTGCCAGTTTTGTTTGACAAGACACTCAATCAAGTGAAAAGGTTCAAAATATTTCATGAGGAACCTTCTGCATTTTTAAGACCCAATATTTGTATCCACATAACTGAAATCCTAAATGAGAGTAACATTAGTCTATATTCACCCTAAGTTGCATTTTGCAAAGAGGAAAATATTTTGAGCTTGGCTGCCAGCTTTTTAAAATAAACATTTTATTCATTTCATCATCTCAAGAAGATCCAACATATTCCTGGTTTTCTTTTTTTCCATCCTTGGAAGAATGTGAAGCAGGATAATAATGTTCTGGAAAAAGGATCTCAGAACACATTTTATATATTATTTTATTAATTGGGCTCAGGGTGTTCCATTATACAACTCAATGTCTCTACAGCTCTCTTCAAATCCTACCTGATCTTTGAAATGCAGGTAATTTTCCAAAGAAGCAGATGCATAAAGAAAAACAGAGCACTTGAGAGAATTTTATACAGAGAGAAATTATAGTGATGGGAATGGACATTCCTTAGAGCGCATCAAATTTTTCCATGGTATGTTCCACTGCTCCCATTGAGGCCCAGTACATCCAAACTTAAGCAATCCCCTTACAGTCAGTAAAACTACTCACATGAGTAAAGCGTCACAGAGCTCACTTCCGATGGGCAAGGAAGGAGGGCAGGTCTTGTCCTAAAAAAAGACAAAAGGAACTCAGCTTGAGTGATTTGCTTTGCTGTCTCTGATAGAATTGACCTCCCCCCAGCCTCCTCACATCTTGAAAATCCATGGACATGCTAGTCACTGAGCTGCTCCTAGAAAAGCGCTTTTTCTGAGACAATGTAGTGCAATGCAAACTGAGTCATGTGTAGGCCAAGAGGCTGTGCCACAGAAAAGCACCTAGAAATAAAACATTCACTCTTCCAGCACTTACTACACTGACAGCTTGATAAAATGGTTCAAGGGATAATGTTCAAACAGAGGGAGAAAAAAATTAAAAATGTAATAATAAAGTTAAATGTAACTGTTTTAAAGTATAATTCTTTGGAGAGCTCAGTTTTATGTTGGGCCGGCATTTGAAGTAGCACTAGTCATTATTAACGGGAAGCACAGATAGAGGAGATTTAAATCACTAAAGTAATAAAATCTGAACGAGGGCTAGCACCTTGAAAGGCTCTTGGAGAGAAGATTGCATACAAATGCAATTAAAACGATGCTTATAAAATACTAAGATGTTAATTGGGTTTAGTCCCAGAAGCCCCAGCAGTACAGTATGTCAGAAGTTAGCTGGTTTGAAGTTTAAAAAGAGTGGTTTAATTTGTACACCTTGTCCTAATTACGAAGCTTTCTGCAGCCTGTGTATCGGCATGGTTTATTGTAGCTTAGAGCTTTGTAAAACAAACACACACCAGTTAATTGGGTTATTGCAATGGAAAATTGGGCTGCAGAACTGAAACCTTCCTTGCTAGTGTTTTTTTACAGCTTGTAATGAACGCTCCAGCAATGTCAGGATAGACTGATTTGTAAGGTGTGCAGTTTACAACTTGCTTATACCGCTGGTCCGAAAAATAGGTGATACAGTGAAAACAAAGACTAGCACAATATAATGTTGCTGAGCTGGTGGGTTGAAGCCCCAGCTGGCTTATTTATATCTTGCAATCCCCCCAAATACTCCAGCAGGTCTGAACTCTACATTCCCACATTCAAGTAAGGACCCTAATAAGGCAAGGAGAGAATACCATGGTTGTTCGAGGAGCCCATGGAGGTTGTGAGCACCTGCTGGGGGTCCTCTGAGGTCGTGTGTTTTTTCTCATAATCAGTAAACAAATACTTAAAATAAGAACAGAGTATTACAAAGACAGGAACAGAATGGGAGACATTGCAATTCAAGTGCTGCTCAGGACCACTCTCCTTGGAGTTCATTTGCACCATTCAGCTGATACTCGTTTCTTTGTATGTGGTGGAACACTTTCCAAAGGACAAACAAGCCTCCCCCATCCTGTCATGTTTCAGTCCAGACTTCATGGAGTTGGGGTCTCAGAGCACACTCCAGCAAAGTCCTTATCCAGGTCATGAAACCTCCCATACTTAGTTTGATGTTATGTGTTGTTGAACAGGCTCTGAGCCTGGCACCCCTCAAACTTGTACTGTAAAAAATCAGAAGTTGCTATGCTGAGGTCAGTGGATTCTGCCTAATTGAAAGCAGATACCTGGAGAGGAGACTGAGACTCCTGCCATCAGCTAAGCAGCGAACAGAGACAGCATGACCCTAACCTTACCTTCCCTGATCTGTCTCTGCCATTCAAGGCCAGATATCTGGAAACAGCATGGAAACGTTATGAACCCTCCAGTGTTTCAGAGGACTAGTGTGACAAGTTGACATGACACTGATTTAAGTCTGTGATGTGGGGACTTCCACCAAGAAAGGGAATTTCTCCTCTGCCTCCCCGGGGAACTGCACTTTATCAGTCACTTTGGGACAGATTTCTACTGAAAAGCAGTGAGCTACTCTGGCTCATACGGGTTTCGACCTGGCCCGCTGCAGATCAGATCTGTGCCTGTTCGAAGAAGCGTGGGAGCGCCCACAGCGGGGAAAGCTGGTAATACACTGGGAAAGGGGAAGAACTAGTTGTCTGTATGTTTCTCAGAAGACTGACTGCTTCCAGACCTCAGGCAGTGACCGCAACAGAGCCATGCCCAAAACCTCTAGCTAAAACGCATGAATGGTGCAGTGAGGATCTCGAGACGCGGTACACAGAAGCACAAGTCACGGCGTAACAGTAATAATATGATGTGTGTCTGGTCCTACAGTCAGCCGACTACAAGACAGAGGAAAGAATGTCCCTTTGCACATCATTATCTCATTTGTATGTATTATTTATGTCTGTGTGGGCACAGCTGGCTAGTTAGGCACTAACAGACCGCTTTAATTAGTCTTCAGGTAGCAAATAAGTTGCTGAGAGGGAGGTATGGTCATACAATCAGAAATGCTAACCTTTTGCAGTGCAGGTGACATGAGTTGCATCAATAGATCGTATGCAATGGTTCAAAGCTCCTGCAGTGTTGACATAAATCAAATAACTTAGAAATGTATAATAGTATGTAACTATGCAGATAAAGTTCTTACTGTGTATAGGAAATTGATACTGGTTTTGTATCGTTGCCACTGGTTATATTTGATGGGAAATGCATGCTAAGAAAATCAGTGTGATCACTTGTAATTCCAGGTTTTCAGGTCACCCCTTCCCACCTTCCCCAGTTAACAGCCTGTCCACACAGCTATCGCTTCCCTTTAAAGGTTTGCAAAGCCCTACATTTTCCAGTCTTGAGTAGCTGCCACGCCAATTGCTGCATTTACAAGCTACTTAAGATACATCGGGGCATAATCTCACCTCATTGAGGAGGGGATTTACATACATAGCTTCCATTAGCATTTATAGGCAATACGCTTATAACTCACAGCCCAACACAGAATGAAAATATAATTATCATAACCATTGCCACATTGCGTGAGGCTTGCACCATTCTGAGGCATAGGTCTAATTAGCTCTAAGCTGCAGAAGATTTGAGTGTAGTAGTTTCTTTTTGACTTACTGCTCAGTGCTTGGTCTGAATATTCAAATATATTGTTTCTTTTTAAAGTAGTTCCTTCATGGCTCACTTTGTCATGTCAAAACTCCCTTATCTTAGTGACTTTTTGTAAAGGTCCCCACAGGCACATTAAGATACATTTTTAGCTTGCTCTGTTGATCTCTCTGTTCTGGCTTCATTGTTTATAAATGCAAAAGACCAGTGCTGCACTGGTAACACTTTTATTTTTTATTCACTAGGACTTTGCAGCAGTGAAGTTATGTGACACTAAAAGGAGACTTACATGCACTGTGTCCAGATAAATGCATTTTGTGTGCCAAATTCACTTCAAAAGTTTATGATATTTGAAAAAATGGCAAGTCAAGTACTTATCGCATAGGTCTTTCAGTTTTCACTGTGTGCAGTGTTCCCTGGAGTTGGGAACAGTCACTCTTGGCTTCCTGTACAGGCAAAGGAGAGAGACACACCACCAGGAGACAATTAAGATTTTAGGTGGATTGAATGAAGCTCAAGAGGGTCTTATTTCTCTTTATTGAGATGAGAAATTTATCCCATCTTATCTTAGGGACCTTGCTGATGTACCTAGAATCCCCTTTTTGAAGTATTGATGTTAGAATGCTAGATCTGTAACAATCCTGGGGTAAAAGACTGTGCCTGTAAGAGCATATATCACAGAATGATTTCTCTTAAAAGATCTCTGAGAGACAAGTGCCTGTAAACTTGTTTTTTATAGGAGACCAAGTCTCAAGGTCCTTCTTTAGTTTCCCTCTCCTAAGCAGAATGGTTTGCTTGGATACAAGATGAATAAAATAATGAAATAATGAGGAAGATCTTCAAGGTTTGGTCCTTCCTCTACTAAAAGCCACCATATGTTTCCAGAGGCTGCCTGTATTCAGTAGCTCAGATCAAGTGGGCTGCACATTATGCAGAGTGTTCCCAATGCCACTTGAACTCTGAAGTGCATCTCCAATCACAAATACCTCTGCCTCCTCAAGAGCCTGCAAACAAGGTTAACTCTCGATGTAGGTATCTTTGCCACGCCTAAGGGTGTATCTTTGCATTAGAGTCAAGTTGGTCAAACAAGCAGCTCCTGACAAAAGGGAGATCCCACTTCAGCCTCTTATCTACAGCCACATGCCTCTGCCTCTCCCTCCCATGGTGGATGCTCAGGCATCTGGTTGACTTGAAAAAAAACCTAATATTTTTTTTTCTGCTGGATCAACCACTTGCATCAACTCATCCCATAAAGAAAAAAATTCCAGTTCTGATCCAAAGGGGAATTTTTACCTACGGCAGGAGACAGTTTGTTTTTTGAGTGCAGCTCTTCATCAGAGCTGCTCAGTGCAACACAAAAGCTCACCCTTAGGTTTTCAAGTCTGAGGCAAAAAAGCTAGCAGGGAGGTGAAAGAGGAGATGACCTGCATGTGCATGCAGTATTAATCATCACATTGTTTGAGGGTTTCATGGGAGATACAAGTGAATGAAGAAATATTCAATTGATAGAAAGGTACCAGGAATTGATTAGGTGGTACACAATGGATGCTTAACTCAATTCCATCCCACTGTTTAAGTATTCAGGAAGTCCCTTTGTGAGGTATTTGAGAAGTTCTAAGGAAAATGCTAAGCAACGTATGGCTTGCTTATAATTTTGCATCACTTTTTGACATCCAAATACTATTGAATTTCATTTCTACTTCCATGCAAAGTCCTGGATAAGGGTTCTTTTCTTGGGCACTTGCAGCATCTTGGGGGGGGTGGGTACAGGTACATTCACTTTCTTTATAGTCACCCTGGGGAGTAGTGAGATTTGAGGAAATAGAATCCTGTTAAGAGAGAGGGAAATTATGAAAACACTATTCTAAGCATGCTGTTGTCCATACAAGGAACATCATTATTTTACTAAAAAACAAAAGAAAAACAAAAATGCCAAACAACAGTTCTCACTTTGGAACCCAAGAAAATGAAAGATGCTCCATGATCTGTTCCTAAGCTCAGCCCTCCAAGGCCCAGCCAAGACACTACCCACAACCTCACCCATCAGCACCAACCCAGCTGAATGCCTGTGCCCTTGTTGAGGAAGACCGTAGGAAATCTCTCATTTGTAAGTATTTGTGAAGGTGAGTCTCCAAAGACTAAAATAGGTCTAACCAGTGTTGGGGGGAGTTTATTCATCAATGTTCAGCAACATTTTGCTTCTTCCATCATTATTGTTTTGGAGGGAGCATGTGAAAAGGCACATCAAATCTGAATTTAGAAATGAACTAACTCCTAGAAGCTTGATCTCTTGGGCATTCAGTCATTCCATGAAAACTGGAGAACTTGCAACAAAAAATAATCTCAATTATTTCACAAAACTTTCTGTTTTGACCAAAAAGTCGACAGTTGGAGAGAATGTGGTGAGGGAGGGTTGAATGGAACATTTTTAGCAAGCAGTTTCCTGAGCTGCCTTGTTCATATAAACACATTAACAATTTGGAAGCTGAAACCATCCATCAAGTTACTGGGCTGCCTTTCTGCTGAAGCTGCCTTTCAAAAAAGGGTACTGCTGGCCACCCTCCAGTTTTGCTTGTCTCTCAGTTTGAGCATTGCTTTCAGGCCCAGTGTCCAGCATACAAGAGCGATGCTCCTAGGGCCAGGATCCACCTCTGGAGAGAAAGAAAACATCGGCATCTCCTTTTCCTTCCTGGGGGTGTTGGCAAACTCCCATTGCATCAGCAATGCAACTCGCTAGTCTGAACTCACATAAAAATCCCTGTGCCGTGGCCCTGCTGCCATTTCAATCAACAGCTGACTCCTTCAGAAAGGCGTTGCGAGTTTGCTTTGTTCCACTCACTGTTCTGGAAGCAGGAGATAAGTGACACACTCCAAGTTGCTGAGGGCTTTGGGAAAGTCATCTTGCTGGAGGAACTGTAGGAGAAGTCTCCCTGGGAATAGCAGCTCATATTTAGCCTCCCCTAGATCATATCAATGTGAATCTGGAGAGAACAGGTCTTTCATTTTTCTTCCTCAGTAAGCTACCATATGTACCTCATCCCCCACTTAAGCTAGGAGATTGATGGCTAAATTGCTTAACCCTGGTGTTTTTAATTAATTAGGTCTACTTCATAGAAGGTTTAATACAGTAGTTTAATTTAGACTTTACTCAGTGCATGATATAAAATCCAGATTTATTACTATTTTTTATCAATTTTTATTTTTATATGATTCAGTCACTCATATAAAAAGACTACTGTATGTTATAGACTTTAAAAAGTGATTCCCTGTAGGTATTGTAAAGTATAGAGTCTATTATATGACAGTAGTGTGTTTATAGCTAAGTTTTGGGGCATTGTTCAGGAATCCATTCAAAGATGGCACATAGAAAAGACATTTTAGTCTGTAAAATAGTAAGGGAAAGTACCTGTTCTTTTAAAATATCACTTTACAGTGCTTTTACATAATACTGAAGGGTATGGGAAAACTGCTTTAAGAAACTCAATACTAAAAAGAAAATTACTTTGAATCTTTAAAGAATAAAAAAGGCACAACAATTTGTTGATAGCTCTTTCATAAAGGACCTGCAGACCTGTAATCTGGTGAAATCCACTGCTACTCTTGGTTAATGAGCAGTTTGTTAGTTAACAGATGTTGTTATTAACATGAGAAGTACCTGGTTTATAACAGCAATACTTAATCATGGTGTGGGGTGGCAGAACCATTTCTAAGAGCCAATGCAGTGGCACTGTGGCAACTGTAAGTGCTACCATGTGAGAACACAAGGTGAAGAGGTCACGTATCTATTCTGATGCACATGTTTGTGCTCTGTTTTGGGGAGATTCTGGTTGCACTTTGCAAAATTCCAGCAAAAGTGACTTTAGATGAAATGCAAGTAAGGACTGCATGGAGATCATTTTAGTCAGGGAATCAGTTATATTCTCTTGATTTTTATCAGATATATTCTGTTGTGTAAGTCTGGCCCCATGAACATATAGAGTATGAAAGATCTACTGAGGTGACCCAGGAATGGAAGTCACACAAGGACCTTACATAGCCAACAGACAAACTGTCAGGTCCCTGTTTGTATAATGTGACACTCACAGAGACTTTAAGAAAGTTTGGGGATGTTTCCTTTTTACGGAGCACTCAGTTTCCAGAGCCCAGTTTTTCAGAAGACTGCTTTGCTGAGATTCACTCCATATTGACCCAGGTTTAACTCCCACTATTTCAGCTGTTAAAGGTATTTCAACATAAACACAAAATCTTTATTCTCTTTCTTGAATTTTTGGCCCAAGGAGCCCAGGCAGTTCACTTATTTTCTGAGGAAATTATACCAGCATATACACCAGAGTGCTAAAGAAATACAATGGCACTTAAGACTTACAAGGGAAACAGAGGGAAATAATGGAGAATGAAGTCTCTGAGAGCACACCACAAGGAAAACCAAGTAAATTAAAATAGAAAAACAAACGAGCACCTTCTAAATATGAATCTTACTTTCTAGATGAAAATTTAAGTCTGGAAAGCCTAAAATTTTTTAGACTAAGTTTAAAACCTTCAAGGTGCATAGCCACTCAAAAATACAGTGACCATACTTCATAAGAAAATAATGGCCTGACATTGTGTCTGTAAGTGCTGATATAAAATGCTACCTAGGAAGACCCTAGGAAAAGAAATTGAGATACTTCATGTCACCAGATTTAACATCATGAAAGTAGCAAACCAGAAGGAAGAATTCAGCTCCCCTTGCTGCCCTTTGTTTCCAGTTCACCAGTGATTTCCTCTTTCCTGTATGTATTACCTGACCTGAGCAGACCTTCATCCAGAGTCAATCCTCTCAGTCATTGCACAGCCTGTTCTAAAAGCAATGGCAGGTTAATGCAGGTTATTGATAAGCTGAAGACATCAGAGGCCCTGTTGTCATCAGTAAAGCACCTGGTAGCACTTCAGTAGCAGCTGCACAAGAGACCAGAGGACTTGGGAGAGCAGCAGCTGCTCAGTATAACATTCCTGGATTCCTCAAGGGAAAATTATATAGCTGCCCAATGGTCTGTCCTTCCACCAAAGGCAGTGGATGCTAAGGGTGTGAAAGAGCTCCAGATCCCCAAGTTAGAAGCCCAAGAGTATCCCTTTGTTAAACAAGAGTGAGGACCGAAGTACAGGTTTTATTTCCAACTCTTTCCTACATAGTGTCAAAGCAGGAGCCCATAGTATTTCTCATGCAAAATGCAAGCTGGGCAGTTGAGAATAAAGGCACAATACCTGGTTCAGAAAAAAAGCTCTATTAGAAGAAGAAACAAACGTAGATTAAAAGGTAAACTTGCAGCTTAGGTTCAAATTGGTGTATTGACTCAGCTTTACAGATCCCCAGCCCAAAATGAATTCCACACAATAACTAAGCAGTTGCCTTCCAAAGGTGTTAAGCCTATTTGCATTTTGTTTGTTTTGGAATGGACAATAAAACAGCTTTAGGTGATGTCAAACAGTGCTTAGGCCCATACAGAGGGAGACAGCTGCTCAGATAAATATTCAAATCTGAAACCATGTTCTGCTTTTTAAGTCATGAAAAGCTCTTTGAAAATCCACTTGATACGTAGTAACTAGGAGCTAACACTACTTCCTCACACTTGCCAAACTACTCTGGGCAGGTCAGGATCTAGCAGCAAGCTTGCCCACCAGTCTGAGCTTGTCCTAGTATTTCTTTTTTCCTAGGAAAATTAGAGAGTCTTCTCCTATATTTCTGAATAATAATGTCCCTGTGACACTGAGATCAGGCGCTGCCACTGCTTCTTGCAGTGTAAAAGTGGTAGTCATAAACATGTACAGCCAAAGCTGCCTGAAGGCACTTCAGGCACATTTTACTTAAAAGGATTTCTATTGCCAGGCAAGTCCCTCACACACCTCCTTCTCTATATATTTATTCTTTTCTCTGTTGTTCCCTTTGACCTGTAGTTAAAACCCTTGGACTTGAAGAGTGCCTTTAGCCTTTAGTTTTCAGACAAACATATATTGCACTTTAGGTATAATAAATGTAAGTTCTGATGAGAGAATCATTCTAGTGGTTTAGGGATGGGAGAAGGCTCCAGTCCTTACCCATGTGCACTGATGCCACTTAGGAGTAATTCCATTAAAGCCAAGGAAATCATTACAGTTAAGAGATGAAGGTGCAGTCCCCGTGATCATATGCAAAACCAAGTGGTTAAGAAACTGCTACTAACTCAATGCACCAAGTAAAACACAAGAGGTGCTTTAGGGCACAACAGCACTTACGTTTTAAATCCTTAGTCCTGGTTTAAAACCAGTCATTGGCAGGAATAGGAACTCAGATATACATGTCCTGGTGTCGTGTTTGTCTTCTCTGTGAATCAGAAAAGGGGAGGTAGGGCAAGTAGCATGTTGCTGAATGGGTGTTATGTTTCAGACAGCCAGACAGAGATGAGCCAGACTAATGCACCAACTACTCCAATATTCTCTTGGGCACTGAAGAAGGAAAAGCTGCCAAGAGAAGTTTAAGAAAAAATATCTGTAAGTGGGCTTCCTGCAAATGCCTGATTTCAACACACCAGCCTGAGTCCTTCACAGGCAGACAAAGCTACAATTCTGGGCACTACATACACAATTTTGATCCTAGAGTGCTCCATGTTGCCAGTTAGGAGAGATGATTGGTTAATGGAACCTTGTGCAGAATCATGTCTCTGCCTTCGCTTCAGGGGGTTTGAACAAATGCTTAAAAAAAGTCTGAAGCAGCAAAGAGGACAAAATAAAAGGAAAAGACCAGTACATCCTTTGTCCAAAGTGGTGTCTGTGTTATGACTTACCCAAAGTGTGGATCAGAACTGGTAGGATTCCTCAGAGTTACTGAAAACCAACACAGTTACTTCCTTCTGAAATGTTGATGAGGAATTGAAACTTTAAGAGAAGTTGAAAATTAAGGTAGATTTTTTTTTGATGGTAATAACGGTTTCTTCAATGCAACACGATCATTTGCTTTCTATGAAGAGGAAAGAAGGGATAACATGGCCAGCACCAATCAAACCATTTACAATGGCCAAAAAGAGATGGAGCTGAGGCCTTCAAGTACTACAAAGAAGCCAAGTAGGGTAAGGAGAAAGATGACAAGAAGTTGGATACAAGTGCAAAATTATTTCCTTTCCATTCAACATAATAATAGACCTACAGCTGACCTTGAAACTTCCAAAAGGTGCCCTTGTATTGAGGCCTGGAAACAGTAGAAACAGCAGAGGGCTTCTGATCTCTAGGAACTTCACTCACTCACTGAACTTTTGAGCTGTCATTTCCAATAAACTTGGCTGCAGATGAACCAGAACTTTTTTTTTTAAAGGAAAACTATTCATAGTTTGAAAAAAGAATTGCGGGGATTTTTTCCCTTTGTCGTTCCATTTGACGTCCAAAAAAACTACAATATCCTTGTGGACTAGAAAGTGAAATAGATGGAAGAGGAAAAGCGGTGAGAATAATGTTACAATGAAACCACAAGCAACAGAAGAGGAAAAGTTAAAGACCCCAAACCCAAAGAGAAAAATCAAGCTAAAAGCACATCTTTAAAGCAAGTGAGACCCAAATGTGCTTAGGGAAATTAAGCGATTCCCTATACGAGCTACTTTCTCATTTTAAAATGGGTTGATAATGATTAGCAACCAACATATTAAATGAATATCCCTTTCTACTATCAGAAGTTTTAACTTGTCTGTACCAGACTTGACTCCTAAACCTAAGCAGTTCAGGAAGGTGACCTGAGATGACAGTAGAGGATGACATGCTATTGACTACAGTGAGGAAGGAGGAGGAACAATTGTGCCTATCAATTATTAAACAGAAAGAAAGGAAGGACCAAGTGAATAACTAATGGAAGATGGAAGCCTCCATCTCTATGCTCCATGCAGACTTTGGTAGCCTAGATTTATAAGAACAGAAAGTTTTGTTATAGATAAAATTTAAATGTAAAATGATCAAGTGGTTTCTCTTTAATGAAATGGTCGTTCAAAACTTGTTTGCTGTCAGTCTGATGTAATGTAATGTAATCTTTGGGATCCTAGGCAAATGTTGCCCCAAGAATCGGCAACACAGAGTTTGGTGGTAATTACACTGAGGACTAAATCCCCAAGTCACTGACAACTTCCACAAAATACTTGGTGGCACTGTTAATGCAGCCAGTTAGGAAAACCTGGGCTGATAAATGGGAAGAGAAACAGTACAGCAATAAATTTTTCTGTCTACCCTGCAGTCAATAGATTTGTCTTGTACTATATTCAAGCTGGGTGTTTTTCACCTTGTGCAGAGAATCAATGCAAAATTTAGGCTACATTTAAGTTTACGTAAGCCAAAGCTTCCCAAAGCTTCCTGAGTACTTCCTAAGTTTTCCCATGAGTTCCATACATGGCTTTTCATTTTCTAGCAAAGAAGGATTGCAATTTTTAACTTGTTCCAATCCTGCTCCCACTTCCTGTCATTCTGTGCCTGCTCTGCATCTTGTATATTGACCTTTCTGATGTAGCAGAGATTTACAAGCAGAAATACCTTGCTGAGACCCTTTAGATCCCAGAAATAGAAAGAACCTTGCCAGAGGTAGATGCATGCATGAAATGAGATAGCATATTCTACATCTGATAAAGCTTCCTTGGCTTAGCTGTCTGAAAATCATTACCTATGTCTATTTCTGTAACGTATATTGATCAAAAAAGTGCATGCTTCTTTCTGGCTTTCTAAAACTAAAGCTTTAGCCAGATATGATCTGAACTGACATGTCTGCCCAAATGGTGATATGCTACAAGAAAGACGAGGAAAAAAAACTCTCTTAAAGGATCCCTCTTAAAAAAGAATAAATAGCAAGTGGTACCAAATCTATTTTCTTTAACTCCTAGAAGTACTTTTAGGAATAGAAGTAGAATTTGCCTAATAGCCTTTATAAAAGGCAAGTGAAAAAAGACTTCCAGGCTTCATTATGATGGGATTAAGTCAGAACAAATCCACTGACTGCAGTGGCATTACCTCAGCCCTACACCACTTCATCCAGAACTCTCTCGGCATCAGTGGAGCTGCAGAAGTTTTCCTTTGCTGCCTTAGATACAGATCCCACAATAAATCTCAGGATTCATTTAGCTGGGAAGGAGGAAGTTTTATTTTTCATGTTTACCATGAGTTGGCTGTGTGGTAGTTCTTATTTAAAAAGGCTGTTGATATTTGTATCCATTTTAGACCCACTGAAAACAATGGCTTTAGTGTGGGGAGGTCTAGATCTGTTGCTGATTCATTTTATGGGAGGCCTTTTAGCAGAGAATTTTGATCCAGAACTCAACAGTATTAAAAAGAGAACAAATGAAGGGGACTTGAGATCAGATTACCAGTAACATGGAGTCACCTTTGGCATTACAAGATTGAATGCAAAAGTTACCATCAACCTGCAAGGTGCTGAGCTCTTCCTGCTCCTTTTACACTTGGTGGAGGAGATGGCAGCTTGCAGGATCAGGCCCTGTGGGTGCCAGGGAAGACTGATAGCCCATTCTAGCTCCTGCACAAGGAGGAGAGATCCTCAGTCACACCAGAAACCCCATCAAAAATTTAGCACAGGCAAGCTGGTGTTAAGACATCAGCGTACAGCTGCCTCACTGAACAGTTGGGGTTTTAATAGGCTAGATATTGTCCCAGCATTTGGTATTCACAGATAATAACAGAGATTAGGTTTACTTAATATATTTGCTATTTAGGCAGATGATTCATGTTAAGCCATCGGCATTCAGTGGCAAACATCATTAGTTCAAATTGTATGAGAGAAAGGCCCAGGAAGAGGAGTCACAATCTGGCCTCTATCACAAACAGCTGTGTTTCTAAATCACCATTTTTGGGTTATTTCCTGTAGTTGTTGGTATATACTGTACACTGAAAATTAGGCCTCAAAAACACTTATTAAAAATTTATACAGCTTATGACAGGCTCTTTCAGAAACATAACCCTTAACTAATTCATGTTCACTTACCCTCCGGTTTTCTATTTATAATACTTTACAATTTCTGTGTATTTGTACTATAAATTATTCAATGACATCAAGGTTTTTATTTTGATGAGAGAATTTTTGATGAATTTGACAGAGTAATTACTTCAAATCCTGTTCTGGATTGCTATGAAAATATTTAATTTTATTTACTCCAATAAATAATTAAAATGTGAGAATAGCAGACATACTCACAGTGCCTTATAGCCTGTGACTTCTGTTTGCTTCTCCCTAATTAAAATAGCAATGTTTATGTGTGTACGGATATAAAATAATAATAAATTAACAACTGGGGAGGGACATCTAAAGGAGGAGGAAGAAGACTCTTGTAGCAACAAGTTCAGTGTTAAATGGAGGAAAAAATATTCTGAAGAAATAGAAAGTTATTGATCCTTCAATGCTGTTAAATAGAGGCACTCAGGATAGAATTTCAACAAGGTACGTGTTACTCAAATGCAGCCTATTCCTTTTGCAGATTTAAAGTTTAAAAACAGGCAGTCTTTTAGATGCTCCCACCTGATTCAGCAATATTTTAAGCACATGCTTAACTTGAACCCATGAGCAGTTCCACTTACTTCAAGAACATTCATGCTCAGATTTATATTCAAGTATTGAAGAACTGTTCTGTAGCAGCCTAAATCTTCTGCTAAATCAAAGATTAAAATTACAGTGTCTCTAAACTCTCTGTCATTTAATCCCAAACAAATACTCTTCACCCTACTGAGAAAAGCTCAGGTCATGATGGTCATTGGTCTGTAGGCTGCAGTCCTCTATCTCCTCCAAAGAATCTGTGTAGAGTGAAATTTATTTCTAAGTCTCATATGTAATTTTACTGCTTTGAGATCAGAGGGCTAAAAGACAGAAAAACTGTATGTATAAAAAACAAAGAAAGAAAAGCCCAATCCCTCAGAACCTCTTAATTGTTTCACAAGTCACAAACAGGCACGTATTAAAAGTTTTTAATTACATTGAAGCCATAAAGCATGCAAGTGCATAGTCACTATCATATAATAACTGGTTAATTACCTTATTAGTTGGCTGCTTTTTTTTTTTTTCTTTTTACATTTAAACTTGCTCATTATTGCCAGGTACAATGGTGATCTGGTTACCCACAGGCTGGTAATTGACAAAATCTGACATCTCTTGACAAAATGACTATTTGTGTTTCACAGGATTGGAGCGAAGGGGGAACAAGGCATTGGTCAAACAGCTGCAAGGGAAAGTAGAAATATTTTTCCTTTTTTTTTAAACTATTTGTCTGGCTAAAAGAGGTAAATTACAGCTGATCCTAGGTGATAGTGAAAGACAGAGCTTTTTGGTGCTTTAATCACAGGTAAGAAATTGGTAACAGTCAGCAAACCACGGCTGAAAATCAGTGTCATCTGTTGACAGTTTGCTGGACTATATGAAAACAGAATGGGTGATAGTTCAGTCTGGTTCCCCCTGGACACATGTTCATATCTTCCCCAAAACACTAACAGCTTTGGAACAAATTGGCACTCTGGGTGGCAGCATCAGTGGAGAGGATGTAATCTGAATATTCATAGGGATGGTGAACTAAATGGCAGAGACTTTGGGACCTTCCACTATCCCCAGTTACTCCCTAACCTCAACAGACTCCATCTGTGTAACTGAGACACAAATTGCACCCTTTCTTCATCCCCAACTGCCTTCCAGTGACACAAATAGTTTGCAGGCTAAACACTGCAGGAGGAGATTTTAACCTCAAGCACAGGACATGAGATGCTGCAAAGGGCTCTGGATGTGGTGCTGCACCACAGGAACTCGCTCTCAGGTCAGTCTCTGTCCCTCACAGCACTTGTGCATGGACACACATACACACACATACACAAAACCACACACACCCCACAACTTCATTGTGAGCTCTGATGTGACTGAAAGTCATGGCCAGTAATAAATCCTCTCTGCTCGTATTGGGTTGGATAGCATGTTCGTGGGTTAATCCAATAGCAGACCCTAATAAAACGACTTTCAGCTTGCTGCAAAAGCAATTTCTGTGCAATGTGCCATATTTCTATGGCAATGCCTCAAGTCGCAACGAGTAACACGTTCTGTCACAGGCCGTTGTAAACAGTCGGGCTGTTCGGCATGTACTGTGCATGATTTGTCTGAGCAGAGACCTAAAATCTTACACCTGACTGTTTCACTCACTATCAAGCCTAAATAAAACTTCAATGGCAGAAGCAAGCAGGGAACACAAACCAGTTGTGACTGGTGCTTGGAGCCGAACACTTAGGAGCAGAAGACATGGTTTGGTTTTGTTTTTTTTTTTTTGTGGAGACAGTGGAAGTAGCAGCATTAAGGAAGGGTATAGCCCAGGGAAGTGCTGAATGCCAGCCAAGCACTTCCAGGCAATGGGAGGGGAGTTGGAGCTCCTCCTTTCTGGAACTAAAATCCCAGTGGTCACTTGGCTATGGGTTCAGGCACAATGTGATTTTGAGTTCAAGATGGTCTGGTAGCTAAAAGGAGAGCAGAAGGCCTATTCATCTTCTATTCCTGGCCCTCCTATTGATTTGTTTGTAACAGCAGGAGAGTCCTGTCTAGGCCAAAATGTTCCCACATTGGAAGCCAAAAGTTAATTTAAGATAATGTAGCTGTTAAATAAGCATTTTGATTTTCAGAGTTGATAATATTAAAGAATGAAAGAAGAATGCAATACAATGCACCTTTTATGTAACATTTTACTTGCATTCATTCAAAGGCATGAATCTATAGAACAAGCAGCCTCTGTGACATATAAAACAGTGTCTGGCATCTGGTTTTCCCCTCATCTTTCCCCCTTTCCCCCTTACTCTTCTATTTTTTTTTTCTGGTGTGTGCAGCTAATGCTGAAGATTTTATTTTTCCTTTTTAATGGAGCAATTGTTATTGACTACCTGATGCCTGTGTTCACAGGGTAGGAAAATAACCCAATAAACTCTACCGAACCTAAAAATAAATGACAGGAGCTCTCTGTACAATATGCACC
Source organism: Megaceryle torquata (assembly GCA_024611175.1). Classification (NCBI taxonomy): domain Eukaryota; kingdom Metazoa; phylum Chordata; class Aves; order Coraciiformes; family Cerylidae; genus Megaceryle; species Megaceryle torquata. Next base: position 22,597 of record JANIJG010025439.1, read on the forward strand.
TGGAGTAAAGGAGTGCTGTAGTCCATGCAGTCTATCCCACACTAGGAAATGATACTGTAGGGGTCATCTCAATATCCCACTAAACAAGGGACCTGGCCCAAACTGCCTGCTTGTCCCACCACTGTTCTGGACTATCGTACACAAGGAATGCAGTGTATGAACGGTTGAGCTCATTCACAGATTTTCAAGTTCCTTGCTTCCCATTAACTTTTAGAGGACTCTTTCCAAAGGGCCTTTGTCTTGTTCTAACTGTGATCTTGATCTGTGTGACAACATATGAAACAATTTCTAGCACCAAAGCCATCTTAACTTGCAGGAAGACCAGTGAATTAGCCAGGGCTTGAAGATTTGCTTTGAAAGCTTGAAAAATTTAAGAAATGCTCCTCAGTATCAAGCCCTTCTCAGTATGTTCCAAAACCCATACCCATAAAATCCTGCCTCTGACAGGCTCAAGAATTAATTTACATTTTTGATTGCTTAGCACTGCATTTAAACACCTTGTCTCCTTTGCCAGTATATTATTACTATTTACAGATCATTAAATGGTGACTGCATAGGAAGCAGGCATACATGGTGTAACTTCAACTCAAGGCCCTGGTTGTTCCTCCTTTGAGAATGAGGACATTAACTATATACCAGGACACACATGGTGCTGGAGTTTTACCATCAAAAACAGTAAAGCAATTTTAAATTGAGTAAAAAAAGGAGAACAGTAAGTCCTTCCTCCAGAAACTTCTTGGGTGGGAAGTGACATCAGTCATGCCACAAGGACAGGAGGAGCGAGCATATTTTATTGGAAAATAAAGATGTGAGTAAATATACTACGATGAATATAAACTACCTCTTTTGGATTTAATTAGGAGTCACCTTTTTAGATGACCAGGAATTAAACTTCTCTTTTAAGGCACCACTTTGTACCTGACTTTTCAAACAGCAAAACATATGGTAAAAAAGCAGGAATAGGGGATTAAGGTACATTTTAATGGGCAGCATGTTCAGCCAGATGGCCTATTCCCTGCTTTTCAAGAGAGGGAGCTCCTGACACACACACACTCCCCCCCCAAGTCCATATTTTATGCTATAATTCATACTTCTCAGTCCACCTCACGCACATCCTCATGCACAGGCTTCTTAAACAGAAATCATGGCCTAAAGGTAAACAAGGGGCTTTCTGGCTTTGAGGACAACAGTACCTCAAGACTTAAGAGTCTTTTCCAGTGAGCACCCCTTGCCTTTCTCTCCTAATCTGTGCAGCAGGAGCAACAGTATCATGATGCTGTTATATCCATGCTGACAGCAGCAAAGGAAGGCAACAAAAGGACAGAGCAGCAGCACAAGACTGCCCCAGCCATGGATTTCCCACAAAGTTTGAAGCAGGGTACAAATCTGAAGAGATTTTTTCTGCCAGCTTCCTTCATTTTTCTCCCACATGCTGCTGTTGAATCTGCCTGTCTGTTCTTCATTAATAGCCCCCAGTGCTGCAGAGATGTCCCAAAAGATTCTGCCCTCTCAACAAACTAGGCAGAACCAGGAGCTGCCATGGCCAAGACATCACTGATGGCACTGAGTGATCAGGAAAACATAAAGATGAGATAAATGAACCATTGTTTGTTGAAAGAAGAGGAAGATCATGGCAATTAAACAATACGGATGCTCTTAAGAAAGTGTAGCTAGAGAAGAGCTCTAGTTCACATGGTTGCTGGATCAAGGCACTTAAAGACTATCCACTATTCCTTTTTAAAAACAAGAACTAAATGTGGGATAAAAAGTCCTCTAGAACTGAGTTAACTGTGAAGAAACAAAATGTCAGCAGAGAGAATTACCGAGAAAATTCAGGAAGATAAAAAAATGAAGCATACACTTGGTGGTACGGTTTGGAGAGTCCTCTAATGAGTCATCTGGCTGATGCACCATGATGGCAATGATCAGGTACTGGTACCACTGGATGGTTTTCAGCAGCCAGGTGAATTGATCCAGTTTCACTGAAGCAATAAACACACAGATACCCATGTTACCAGAAAGCAAGAGCTAGAGGTGCCAATCTTCCTGATATGCTGCACTGAAGCTGTTCTGGACCCTTTGGACAGGAGGAGAGGAGCAGATGAAGGAACTGAACAACTCTGCAATGCCCAGGAACACTACTCCAGGAACAGCAAAGTACAAAATAGAGAAACACCCACATCCGGTAATGTATGTATCACGGCTATTGTTATGCATACCTATGCCTGTGTATACACACACACATATATACATGGAAAAATATAAAGCAAGCAAGCAATCTCATTTTAAGAGAAATACACTATTTTTATGGCATACAGAAAACAGTAATGATGATTACACTTCCTCAGTGGAAGCCTTCATGAATACAAGGTAAATTGCATGACACAAATGCAAGAATAAGGCTTCAAAATTCTGACAAATAGCTACTAGAGAAATTTGGATGAGACATCAAAGAGAGCATAGTGGGGAACTTCCCATGTCTGGAGCTGGACAGTATGTAATGAGCAAAATTCATTATCTTAAACTTTTGGCTATGATGTGTAATTGTTAACCTCTGCCGTTAGTTCAAGGCTCCTTTCAGTAAAATATATGGGCTGCCATCAAAGCTGATTTGGATTAGGAGGCAAGCATGTGCCCTCACTTTTAGGTTATATTAATACTCCAAAATCAATAACATGCCATAGCTTTCAGAAGTAGTAATAAAACACCCTAAAATATTCCCAGAATACTTCTATAAATTATTTGCTCAATGTACTTATGTTAAAAAGGTTGTCAGTTACAGTGCTCTGAAAGACTCTAAAATTACAAGTCATCTTATTTGTATTTGATAAACCCCCTGCTGTTTTGGGTCAGAGAGGGCTCCAGAATGGGGGGGAAAAATCATTATTTTCCCTAATAAATAAATTACTTGCCTATATTTCATGTATCACTAAAGCCTGCCAGTATTGAGGGCTTAAATAATAAATAGCAAATAGCACCATTCATTTATTAATAATAACGCATCTTTTCTTCCTCTTAGCATATTTGCGGGCAATGGATTAAATAGTAGTCAGGTGGAAGGACAAAGAGTTGGGCCACTGGGAGCATTTAAAATTTTCCAGTTTAAGGTGAACTTGTGAGCACTGACAGCCCTTTTAACTTTGCCTGCGTGGTATGGTGCCAGGGTTGTGTACAGGCAGTGGTAGGAGCCTTTGGGCTTCAAAACTGTAAAACCCCTTGGAAACCTGATTAGCTAATGGAGTTCATACATGTGTTTCTCAAAAGAAACCCCATTTTCAATTAGTGATCACAATACCTGTTTAACCCTGTTCAACAAAACATGGAGGTACCTCACAGGTTTAGTGTTCATAACCAATTCTGTCAGGCAAACCCAGTCCCTGGCTGTACAGGTGGCAAACAAAGATGTTGGGCCGGAAAGGTGGCAATAAGTAGGAGGCAGATCCAGATATGTGTCTCTCTTACCTTCAACTAACCAAAGAGATATGTTTTATTTGTGACTGTTCTCAGCGTAAACTGCTCATTCCCTTTCTGACATAATCCACATCTATGTCAACCTGACTATTTTTAACAGTCATTCTGTTTCATGGTTCTTTGATTTAAAGAAAAATAAAACGTGAGCAGTTTACAAGAAAGCTGCAGGTTTCTCAAGCTCTGCAACCTCCAGACAAATTCCTCCCATAAGCAGGGTATTGCAGTTGACTGCCAGTGCAAGTGGCACAAATGTGTACATGATTCCTAGAGACCATAGTTCTTAACATTACCAGCATGCTAGCCTGTAGGCAGTGGGGTAAGTGGATAAGCATGGATTTCAACATCATGCCTTAATCCAGCATCTTCCACGGAGAGTTCAGAGAACACATGCACACAGATGAACATATCCACCACTGCCTTTCCTCCAGAAGAAGAGAGCTGGAACCTCTATATTCGTGTAGGCCATGGCATCATCATGCCTGGTGTTGGAGAATGAGCCCCTTTCTTCATCTAAACACCCAGTGGGAGCAGATGGGATGTAAACAGCCTCATATTAAACACAAAGTCACCTTTGCCCCTTACCTGGAGAGCTAATCTTTTCCAAGAGTCTGGAAGAAAGCACTTTGCATTATCACTGTGCCTTGAGCAACCCAGACCCCCTTTCTAACAAAATAAAAAGCCAAGAAACATCACATGGTACCACACTATCAAACATGCATCAGACTGTGCTGAAATCTGGAAGCTCACATAGGAGGGGCTGCCAGCATTTCAGCTTGTCACTATTAAGAAGAACAAGTATGGTGGCACTCAGTCAGGGTGCAGGATTTTCAAGAGCATGCCCTGCTACCCTTTAAAGGAATTTAATCATGAATCCAGCTACAGGAACTTCACTTCCAACTACCTAGTAGGGTTGTGTTTAAAGCAGACTATTTCTTACAGCCTTACCCACTGTGAAGTGCAGTTATGTTTTTCTACAAGATTTAGCTACAGGGCAAAAGACTTCAAGCATCTAAAAATACAGGTGAGAGGTCTGGTATGATACTGCTGACCCAGTCTAATAGGACCCTTGATAGCTGGATGAGTTGGGTCACATCCTACCCCTTGTTTCCTTATGCCCAGAGTGACACTGTCTCTTTTCTGACCTAGGTAAATTGCTTCTTTTCTTCTGGCTACTCCTTAAGCTACCCTAGGCACCAAGCAAGGAAAGTAAACACATGGCAAAGGCACAATAGGCAGAACGGACTTGATCTTTGTTTAAAGCACAGGGTCAGCTCCTTGCTGTGAGCAGATTTTCCTCTTTGGAAACAGGTTCATGTTTATTTTTTAAGTTCCAGCAACATGCTTGGGATTTTCAACATGTGCAGCACATCTGCTCCAGTCCGGATTTATGAACAAATCTGCATATAATCGTGCTGCACTAGGGTGTTGTTGTTGTTGTTGTATTTCCCCCCCCTCTTCCCCCCTCCATACCCACCCTTTAAATAAAATAGCTTTGTCCAGGGCTGTATAAACCACTGATTCCAAGCCATATAATTTTATGGACAGGAAAAAAAAAAAAGTTCTTTTGTATTGCACCTGAGCTCATTAAAACCCCCAAATTCCATAATTTTACACTACCATGTGCTGCATATCGTATTTAGTACCTAGAAGGGTAATTGCTTACAGTCCTCAGAGTGAGTGCACGTAGGTGGAGAAATGATGGAACAGGTGGGACAAGCCACCCTGTGTTTGGGAATCGCAGGTTTACACCCCTGTGCAGCTGACTTAAAGCTGTGTGGATGAACGGTTCAAAAGCCTGGATTACAGACTTTTGTTAGACCTATAGTGGGTGCCAAGTCCCAGACATCAGCTTCCAGTGAACACAATGGCTTCTGTAGCACACCAGATAAAATAAATAAGCATGTGGGATACAGACTGGAAAGGGGAGAAGCCAAGGATAAAAGGGTCAAGGTGAAAGATGCAAAATGCCAGAGGAATCAGCAACTTAAACAAATTAACCAGACATCCCAAGAGAAAACAACCCTGGAAAATTCAAGAGAAAGTGAGCAGCCTAGGAACTCTCCTGTGGCAACATTCAAGGTTTCCTAACTTTGTCTGAAATAAAATCAAAACTTTTTGTTCATCTTCACAAAGGGAATGTTGTTAAAACAGCTGTTTCTAAATAAAAAAGGGTTTGCATACTCCCTGTCTCTGTGAGCAAAGACTCTGTGAAGCCACTTTTGCCACCATTTCTTGAATGCACAAAGATCTTCTGGTGTGGGAGAAGGAGAGGGAGGTGTAAGCAGATTTATAGTGTGGTCACACGTGCTCTATTTTGGGTGACTGTACTCTTTGGAGACTAAATTCCCCTCACTTGACATGATGTGCTTGCTCAAGTGCTGAATGGGATCCAGTTGTATTTGTTTCAGTGCTCCTAAGGGGCACATCCTAGAGATGTTTGTGTCAGTCCATGGCTTACCCAGCCTGATATCTCAGGAAGAGTTTAGGCCTCCAGTCTGTAAGAAAGAGAGGTGGTGTTTTTTAAAAAAAAACAAATGATCCATGCATGGCTTGCTCAAGGACACATAGGAACATTGCAGCAGAGGAACTCATTTCAGCCATGGCTCTCAAGTCCCATCCATGTTCCCTAATCACTAGAGTTGTATCAGAGCTGCCAATGAGATCTGAGTGATTTCCTTGTGCCTGGAACTGTAAGTGCATTCTGCTTGAGATTCTCCAATGTCTTATCTACAGCTTTTCAGATAGTTAAGATTAGGAAGCCAGAAAAAAGACAGAGACACTGTGATCACTAAAAACTTAGAACAGGGGGTGACTGAAACGGGCATATGCCAGTGTACACCTACACAGAGAGTGGGTCATGAAGGTTTTGCTTACTAGCCTAGCTTCCAAAGGAAGAAAAAAAACAAAACAACTATCTCAAAATGACTGAAACCACCAAGTAGGTTTTGCAATGGTCAGAGAAGACAAAATATTTTAGTAACAGCAAAGCAGAAACACACAAAAATTACACATAGTTTGCTCAGCCTTAAATGGTGGGAAAGGTGGAAGGCTCTAACCTCGACATTAGGAAACATTTGACATTTAGAGTTTCAGAACTCTCTTAGCAGGGAACAACTTGTTTCCTTCCTTCTTTTTTTTTTTTTTTTTTACTGTAGTCCCTCCTCATTTAAAACATATAATGAATGTGAACAGTCATCAGTCTGTAAATACTGGTTTTAAGTTCACTAGAGCTTTGTTGAGATATTCCTCCTAGGTAACAAGTCTGTGGCTCATTAGTCTCTCATTAGCAAGATAGAAATAAAGATGCAAAAGAAAAAAAAAACAACTTTCTCCAAAGATATTGTTGCAGTCTAATTGCCTGCAAGGAATTCTTAATAATGTTTACTAATGCCTTTTCAGCATTGCCAATTTTATAATGTTCCAGATGTGACGTTGCTGTTCCCTGCTGTGATATTACTAAGTCTGCTAAGGCACCTACAGTACTAAGTTTGGAAAGATTTTAGCCCCATCTTATGTCATGGACATGAAACAACATCCGTTGGGGCTTTCCAGCATTACATTTGTACTTTTGAAAAAAATGATCAGAAAACCCTGTCTGATCCACTGTTTATACAGAACTAAGTAAATTCAATCACAATGTGCACTGGCTGGAGTCAACAGCCTTACAATGGACATTAGCAGCACTATCATTTGCTCAGAGCTCGGTGACAGTTGCTTTCCTGTTGGTTTGTTTGTTTGTTTGTTTGTTTGAATATATTGTTTTAGACTTTGTGGCATTAATTGGTTCCATATTTGTAGAGAAATATCTTGTTTGGGATATGATTTTATACTGTAAGCAGCATTTGGAATATAAACCATGCAGATGTTAGCAAGGATTTGAGAGCAAGGCTCACAGCAGCAACACTGTGTTACACCCTTGCTTTACAGCCAAGCTCAGGAACGAAGCAGGCACCAAACATGCAGATTTTGAAACAATAGAGCTTTTAGCCTAAACTACTCTGAAGTTTCTTGGTGCTCTGGGAATAAGTGGGCTCTCCACCTAAATTAGATTTGTATGCCATTGAGAATATGTAAATAAACATCTTTTTGGCCTATTTTACTAAGGAAAAAAACCCCACTTGTGAGATCATCATGTCTTTGTCATTCTTCCTATCTAACAACTCCTGTACCTGCTGGCCAGCTTTAACCAAACTGAAAATGTAGCGCAAATCTCCACAATATGAAATTCCTGGAAAGAACTGGGTAGACAAAAGACCCAGTATTAGTACTCCCAGGAGGAAAAATTCTGTGGTGTGAGCGCTGTGTCTGTATTAGAGAAAGAAGCTTCATACTGGAAAGAAATAGCAAGAATACCCCAATCACAAGGAAAGTCTCTCTTGGACAAAGAATGCTGGAGATAACATGCTTTCTTGATGCTAGTCACTACAGGCCAAGTTGAGGGGGCTGATTATTATTTTTTACTGGTTTTCCACATGGTCTGGGTTGATTATCTTCTCTGTTTCCAGGATCTGGAGTGCCCAAGTTCTTCAGTGTCATATTGGCCATAACCTGCATGGCCACCATAGCACATATCTCCCCGTAGCAGGAGCATTTCTTCATCTTCCAGCTAAGTGAAGGGTCTGGCTGCTACTTCAGCCCTCCCCACAGAGGTAGCTGTCCATCAGATTTGGCTGCACACGTTGGCACTCTCCAACCCAGCTCTGACAAAATGATCCAGATGAGCTACACTTTTCACAGCAGTGTGAAGGAGTAGTCAGGACCATTTCAGAGTTAGGGAGGAAGCACACATTTATACCAGCAGATTTAAGGGAGACGGCTTCAGGGCAGTGACTAGTACCTGTGTAGAAGATTCAGCTCTAGCTGAAATGGTGATTATGACCATATCCTAATGCACAATCTCAGAATCAAAAAAAAGGACTGATTTTATACCACTGAAGGAGAGAGGAGGAGTTACCTCATAGTCCTACAATGGCGAAAGCTAAATGATCAGCAAGGACAATCTGCTCTCTGAGTAGCTGTCCAACCTGTTCCTTCAGAAAGCTTATGCAAAAAAAAATACATTGATGTATTGTAACTCTGGTACATCAGTTAACGCCTACAAAACTCAATTCTTTTTCTTAAATTTATCACCCAGCTGCTAAAATGACAACTCTGTCGATTAATGCTAAGGAGTTCCTTATGCCTGCCAGACTGGGGTAGGACCATCCATAAGTGTACCCCGCACTCCATTCTCTTCCCAGATCCAGAGAAGACAGACACGCTGCAGTCTGGCCACCTTGGCTCATGATGTTAAAAAGCTCTTGCTTCCAACTCTGAAGGTCCCCGGTTCATTTTCCCAGTATGTCAGCCAAGACGGTGGTCCTCACATTTTCACTCTTCTAATAGTTCCAAGCTTACATCACATTCCCCTTTATTTACTCTTTTTCCAAGTTATATATATATCCTTAGCCTTAATCACTGTTCAGCCAAGGTTTCTTCAAGCAGGCCCAAATCTAGCGATCAGTGGAGCCAATGGGAATCTTTCTACTGACTCCAGCGGACTCAGGATCATAAAGTCATGAACCCACAAACATCTGCAAGATCTGGAGGCATTCCAATATGGATTCAGATTGGATATCAGCCACTCAGGCCCATCTTAATTCATAAATCAACATACCCAACTGACTTTCTCTTTTCTGGATCTCCTCCAATTTGTTAATACGTTTCTGTTAACGAGGTGCTTAGAACTAAGCACAATATCCCCAGTGCAGTCACATGAGAGCTGTTACATTCCTACTTCATAATGTTATGTCTCCACATATCCCAGCCAAAATTGCACTGACTTCACTAGCTACCATGTTTTGTTGAAGCCTTGAAACCCTTGTCCTGTCACTCTTATTCACTGAGAGAGATACTTTGCTCCACAGGTAATTGTGGTAAAGGCAGCAGGACTCCTCACACAGGACTGGCAATGCAAGCAAGGAAAGCAGAAACAGAGAAAGAATTCACATCTAGATTTTCTGAACTGATAAACTCAGACAACAGAATAATTGTAACAATGCCATCCTGCTGCTTTTCTGAGCAATAATCTATTTTCCTCATTGGGATAAATGACTTGGCCATCAGTCTCCTGGTTTAGCCATTTGGGAACTGGATTATTGCTTCATAAACTGTGCAACGCACTTCTATTACTGTTTAATTGCACTGGGCAGAGAAAGGGGGGAAAAAGATTTTGCAATTTCTAACAGAAATCTCCCAGAAGCACTTTTTCTGTGTTACTTTCCTCAAGAGTTAAGGCAGTGAACTGCATTCCAATCCAAAATTTTCCTCTGAACAAAGAGCATAATTTTTCTTTATACACTTCTGCCAGTGCAGCACACTGCTCCTTTCCTGGACCTGGATGCTCAGTGTAGTGAGATTACACTGTCTTCTAGGCAAACATTTTCTGTAAAATCTCAACTATACATTCTTGCCTATGTTTCTATCCAGATTTCCTATCATTATTAGCCAAAGCTGTCCTTGAACATCTTCATTCTTTCCATCCTTTTAATTTTGTTTGTTGTCTGCAGGCTCTTCAGCGCCGTGACTGCCTCCTGTTACACAGAGAACCTCCATCCAGCACTTTGGCCATGAAGCACTCCTGTAACTGAGACACATCCTGCCTCCCAAAGCAAGAGCTGTAGCTGGGGAGGGGGTGGTTGGGAAAGGCTTGGTCTGCAATTTTTTTCATTTTTAAACCAGTGCAGCATTCACTCCTGTCTCCAGAACGTTTTCCAACTCTATTCTCCATACTCTAACACAGCATTGAAAAGTCCAGATGAGTTCAAGGAAGCTCTGTTCAGCTGTTTGAGAAAAGGCTGGGGCCCTGGCTTGAAATTATTTAACACTGTCACTTGTTTCCCTTTGGGAAACTTTACTCAATTTCTTAAATATTATTTCTTTCTAATTTCAGGAGTTGGTTGGAGTGTTTTCATCAGAATGCTTCTCGGGAAAAATACCTTTTCACCAAACATGGAAATTTTTGCTGGCCAAAGCATTCAGCATGGGTAGCACATTTTACAGATTTTTCCCCGTGAAAATCTGACAAAGAAAATGAACAAGAAGTTTCTTGGTGAAATGTTTTCCCTTAAAAAATGCAATGTTTCGTTTTAAAAATGTGGCTTTGTAAGAAGTCTGAAAACTTGTTCCAAAAGGTATATTTTTAAATTTTCATCACTATAAATTTCAGAGGAAATATCACAAAAGTAAAAACAAAGTTATGAAACTTTTCTGAGCACCAACGAAAAGGAATTGGTAGGACTAAATCTCAGGTTAAAAAAAAAAAAGGGGGTTGTTTTTTTTTTTTTCTAGGAACTTCCTGGGCTTACTGTGTCCCAGACAAGTCTGAGAAACTGCAAGCCAGCTTCTCCCTTAAGCATTGCCATGTGTTCTCCCACACTGCTCCACCCATTTGTGCCAAAAACCTGTCCAATTACCTATCCTCTGGTAAACCCTATCTTATCATTTACTTGTGCTTAGCTCTTACAGATTGTTCCCATTGCTTTCCATTAGTCAGACAGCCAGATGACCTTTCTGCTAAACTCTCTGTATCTTACCGCAGTAAGTTTTTACAAACCTCATCTGCACAGTTTGTCCCATTTGTCCATCGCTGCACCACAGCACATAGCCTGTGAGCTCTCTGGGGCTGGACCTGACTTGTACAGCACCTGGCCAGGGAGCTACTGTTCCCACAGGGCTGCAAGTCTTAACTGGGATTCTTAACTGGTGCTCTTGGAATACCAATAAAAAAAACCAAACAAGCCAATCAACAGTGCCTTTCTACAGAATATTCAGCTGTTATCACAACTGAAGGGAAAATATTTGGCATCGGAAGCTAATTGTTGGCAAACACTGATTTTAACACACTGCTGGGAGTCCCTTCGCAGTAAGCACAGTAGCCTTAATCATATATAATGTGGGGAAGATGACCCCTGTGAAAGGAGGTGCTGAAGTGGGTGCCTGAACTGCTGCTTGTCCATGCATGGCTTGTGCTGCTTTGGGGTGAGAGCCCATGACGCACGCTGTAGCAGCGCGGATCTGTGCATTTTGGCTCCCATGATACCAAAGCTCACTGGCAGGATGTCCGGCTAACAAGGAAACATGCTGGTATTTTTAACGGGAGGTTAGAGGGTTGAGAGACAGGGACAACAGCAGATCAGATGAAAGGCTTGGCAGGCCAAGTTATCAGGCATGCTCTCCTCCACTGAAATTCTGTCTGGAAATCTCCAATCAGACTCTCTTCTCCTCTCTGCTGTTTCTGGGACATGCACTCCTGCCTTCTGCACAACTTTGCAGTTTCCAAGGAGACCGCATGCTGCTCACCCCACACCTCACTGCAGATGACCGTGTGACTTCACTCGGTCAGGGAGACCATAAAACACTGCAGCCAAAACGATAGCGCTGCAGCTTGACTCACTGTGATATTAGTGAATCCTAAAGGACAAATGAACCTAATGATGGGTTGTTCGGTTTGCTTTTTCATTAGGACTGTTATGATGAGACCTAGACATGGTGTCACTGCTTGGAGACAGCCTAAAGAAAAAAAAAAAATACTGTGGAATCGCAGGCTTCAAAGAACTGATTCCAATAATCATGTTACTTAGTTTACTGAAGGAAGATAAATATGAGAATTCAATTTCATAATTGTAACAGTAGAAAAATACACTAGAAATTCAACATTTATAACATTAAGTTAAGTTCACACCAAGATCAAAGACTAAAAATGGGCTGAGTTCCTACTAATATGAAATGCATCAATTAGGTAGCGCAGATCAGTGTCAGGAGATGTGAATCTGGAGCCTTGCTTATTTGCAGGCTTCCTGAAGGATTTTGGAAAACTCATACAGGACACAAATGTCATAGCTTTTTTTTTTTTTTTGTAATGCAATACTCATCTCCACCTGAAAATTAGGGTCTGCAAATAGTTTTTCAGACCCCAGGCCAAAAAGAGCTATCAAGATGTAAATTCTCTTTAAGAACCAAATAGAAAATAGATATCTGGATGTCTTTGTGAGTGTAGCCATTACTGTTTGTGTAGCCTTAATTCCCTATGTCTTATGTAAGAATTCTGGAGTTTATCTCACTGGAATGGGGTGAAAAAAAAAATTTTAAAGTGCACATATACATTGCAGAAGGGATGGAGGAAGTCCTAATTCAGGACCATAAAAGAAGGAAGCAGAAATAACACATATACATACAGCAGGGTAATTCCCAGGTGACACTTGCAACCCAGCTGTTAAGGAGTGCTGTACGGTTGGCAGAATTCAGTTTTCGCAAGTATCAGCTGTGGCTATAGCAAATAAAGGAGCAAAGGATGCTATTTACCCCAAGTAGAATCCACAGCTGGTTAGAAAATTAATATTTTAGTGCTTTTTCTTGGACAGTTTATTAAAAAAACCTTCATGAAGATTTTGTCCCATATGTTAACCCACTCAAATATTGTCCAAAATCCCACTGAAAAAAATCCAAATGCTACAGAAAAATGGTTAATGTTTGCATATATATTTTAGTGGCAATGACATCTTGTGTCATTTAGCCAATTAGGAAGGTAATATCATTGCTTTTATGCAGCAGAAAACACTATTGAACAAAAAGACAAGGAATAGTTTTGCTTGTTTGGACAGTCTCCATCTACACAGTCTGCACCCAATACAGGAAAATTAAACATTCATGTTCATTCATGACAAATATGCTGCTCTCCTGCCATTCAGGTTTTGTCTACACCAAGGGCTGTAGTGAACTTTGAGGTCCTCTTGCACCAGTCTTGTGCATTTTGATCATATTACTCATCTGCAGAATAGCTGACAGCCTTTGTCAAAATGATTCACATGGTACTTCCAGCCAACAAAGCAGGGCTCTTTTAGAAACAGGCTTATGTGCTACTTGCCTCTAGGACATGTGCCAGACCAAGAGATAAAACGGAAGGAGTAAGGGACAGAAGTTTAGTAGAGTTCCCATGAACCTGCCTGACAAGAATAGCCGTTAATTTCATGTGTTCCTTAGGGAAATTTTTCAGTCAGTCCCAACTTTTCATGTAGTACTGAAGGTGTGTTATTGGCTAAACAAGCAAATTCCACAATTTTGGAGTCATTGAAAGAGGCAGGTCACAGGTGCTTCTACTGTGTCAGAGACATTTGCTCCTTAAAAGCTCTTAAATTAATGTTACTCTCTTAAGTTCAGTCCTGCCTGACTTGTTGTCTAAAACATTCAAAAATTATGATTGTTGGCCAACTGCAACAGCTCACAGTGGAGAAACAGCTGAGCAAAGCATGTTTACAACAATCCCATCAATATCCCTTAACTGTCCTAGTAAAGGAGGTGGTTACAATGAGATATTGAAGGAAAAACACTATCTACTTCAAATTTAAATAAATAAAGAGTTGAAGAGAAAATAAGGCGAAGTGAATCTCCTGCAGTGACATAAAGATTAGCCTGGAAAAAAATAATTTATTCTGAAACGATCCACTTTAAAAACCTCTATCTTGCTCTAAAGTAACAAAGAGGAAAATCCACTCTTCTGCCACTGAGGAAATGGTTAATGGGTTCAGCAAAAGGTGGCAGGCTGGCTCCTGAGGAACTCCCTTTACTTTGTTAGTGACTGATGTGATCCACTCAATTTGTTGGATTAATTGGGTTTTTTTGAAGATAAAATACTTTTTTTTTTTTTTTTTTTTTCCCCCCACTCTTTCAAATGTTGCTCCAGGAGTACAGATTATCCATAAAAATGTGCTGGATGCATCAGAAATTGCAGCCCCAGGAAAACAACCCTTGATAGAGCAGATTTTCTCTCTTACTGTTAAGTTTCCCACGCTTCTCAGCCAGATTCTGCTGGCCACGACTCAGAGCCTGACTCTTGCTGTGAAAGTACGGGAAGCTGGTTCATCCTTGCAACTTACAGACCCTGGGTGTTTGAGCTGCAAGGGTTGGAGTGGACGTCAGAGGACAGAGACGTGACACAGAACAGCCTTCTATAATGGCTTGTACTGTAAAGTCTCCAGTCTCCTGGCACATCGGCCATCTGACAACCTGTAACACATGTAGTGCCTATGTGAGGAGAGGAGAGACCTCACTGTCCTGATGGGGAATGAACACAAGGTCACAAGGGAGAAGACAGAAAAGGAATATAATCCTTTGGCTTTCAAGTCCTAGACTGCGTCCAGCTCCCTCTTTTGTATATTATGTTGCTCCTCCTCCTACATCCACAAAAAGAAGACAATGCAACTCAAATACTTCTGTTCAGCAGGCTTTATCCATAGGAGGCTTTCTGCTATGGCAACCAGAGGTAATACACAATATACTGTGTTATCTGATGATTCAGCTCACACTGATTCTGGAATCAGTTATAACTTCATGGAAGAAACATGTCTTTTTAGGGCTCTTACCTGAATGCTCAGAGAGATGCTTAAGTGACTACCAGCCAGGAGTTCAGAATATCTTATCCTTGTCCTGGATTCTCCCTCTCTTTCTAAGTCAGTAACTCATACTCAGGTTTACGTCTTCACCTACCTACTTGCAAATTATAATTCTGCCTATTCAGTGGAGCCTTGTGAAATTTATTACTTAACTAATAACTTATAAATTATTCTGGGCTTTTCTAAAGGTAGCTGTATAAGGCAGAACTGTCTGGAGGCCTTATCATGAATTGGGATGCCATTGTATACAGAAAATATAAGACCCTATAAACAGCAGAACAATGGAACAAACGCCAGCACATCTGCAGATGCAGTAGTGGATAACATCTTAACCTCACTCTTTTTTTTAAGTCTCCCACACTGCATTCAAAATATTCTGCAAAATCCCACTTCCCGTCCTGACCTCATGGCAAGAGGGAACATGGAAACCAGGGAGAGCAGGAAATTCCACTCAAATTCCAGCTGCAATCATTTCTGTGAACAAGAGGGATAAAATGCGGCAGAGATCATGGTAGATAAATGTCATGTGCCCAAAGAGGCAACCAGTAAAGAACAAGGTCTGGGATGGGGTGCAGGTTACACATGGAAGTGGAAGTAGACAGCCCTGATCCTTGCCCTATATTGTACATCAATGTTAATTAAGAATTGACTTTACATAAATAAGACTAATACTGCTAAAGGTGTCTTGTTGAATTTCTTGTTCTCAATGACAGCTAGATAGAACTTCACCCCAGCTTTTAAGAGGTGGGAGGAAAGACTGGAATTCATTCAAAGGCTTTTTTAATCATTACTGTAGATATTACATTAAAGTTACCAGAATGAAGTTAAGAACACAACCCACATACACTTCTTGAACAAAGGAAAGGAAGTATCACAGTTTTGCTTAATGTATTCACTGGGCCTCTCTTGGACTATGAAGCTGTCCTGAAATGCTTAGTGCTCTTCAAAAGCAGGGAAAGTTAAGACCAGGAACCCAAATTCAGTGCCAGCAGAAGATGTGTATCTTCTGATTCATTAGAAGTCTGATTTAACTCGGTGAGTTGTTCTCTGATATTTTAAATCCAGACTTATAAATATTTAACTTCTGTTGGTGATCATGCTTATGCAAGGCAGGAAGAGAATTGCTTAACCCTTAGAGCTATGTCTGCATAGGGGTTTGTCATGTTTTAAATATGTCTCTTAATTTCAGTTAACTCACGAGAATGGTGCAAACTCAACACATAGGCAGGTCTGAGAGGTAAGAACCACCCTAACTACACTGGAGATGATAAAGACCCTCTTCACAACTCTTCCAAAGCTGCTCTTTTGCAAACTGAAGGTAATGGAATCACCACCATCACATGGTCTATTTACCTACAGGAAAACAACCTTTACCATTTGGCTGTGGATGTTGCCAGGTCTTCATCTGCCCTTTTCATTTGCCATCTTCCCAAGGGACTTTCCAAAACAATACAGAAAAGGAGTCAACATCACTCTGACAAGTTGTCTCCTGCTACCATGCCAATAAAAATGATCTTCCTTACACCACACTTCTCCAAACCTGACATCTGTCCTAAATCTCAAGTCATACATACCGTTCTTCCATTAACATGAATCATCCTACAGACGTCCTTCTGCCTCTCTGAGAGTCATGTCAGAAAGAATCATTGACTTATTGTCAACAGATTCAGCCTACCATGTAGCAGTGTCTGCAGAGCCCTCTTCTCTGATCATCTTGTTCTTACATCCCCCAAAAATTTTGGAAAATACTTGCTGAGCTGTAGGATGTTAGAAGCAAGGGAAGAATTGCCTGTCCTGCACTGCTACTCTGTCTGGAGTATAAAGGTTAATTTGACATATTTTGGAGTGCTCTACCTTGAAGCAGAGCAGATAAACAGCTTCTCTTCAGGAACTCCCAAAGCCCCAAGTTGCCTATATAAAAGACCTGGTGCTAGTGATGCTGTTGAGAATTTCAGGAAATGTAACTGAACTTTCTCTACAGAGATGATGGGCATTATGTACAGGCATCTTGCCTGATCTGTTTTGCACAGGAGTCTATTCTGGACCCTGCCTAATGTCAGATGCTTAAGGGTAAAATACCAGGACTTCAGAGTACAGTTGCATAAGAATAGAGAAGACAATGAATGTATTGCGCCTTGAATCATAAGCTATTTATATACCTTCTGTTTTTAAAGCAGAGACCAAACGGGGAAGAAGCTTCCATTAAGGGGCAGGGGACATGGCAAGCCCTGCTACCTGTTTTCATTATTACACCGTCTTGGTGTCTTGAAAGATTTATTAACTCATTCTCTTTATTGGTCTTTTATTTCTATTTGTAAGCATCTAATGTTGCCTCCGTTCTAATGCACTTCACAATGGACTTTCTGCAAAGTCAGTGGAGATCAGTCTCAGCCTTCAACTCCTTTCCACAAATGGGAATTTGTTTTCAGAGCACTGGGGTGTCTGTGGTTGTGCTAGGATCCAGGAAGTTGAGCCATTGAGCCACATCTTTTCCTAGTGTAAATCAGCACTGAGATTTTACTTAATTTCTGGTGGGAATAAGGAAATCCTTACAGGATCATTCTGTAAGTTCATATAGTCCATTTTCCAGCAGAGCACTAATTCTTTGAGGGAAGTGCACAAAACCTTTCAAAGTCTGTTTTCTCTGAAGTGCAGCACCTCTGTGTTGTGCTACATAGGAGAGACTTGACTGCTCATGAAGGCCAGAAAAGATGCCTGTGGTGGGCTATGACCACAGGATGGAGGATGCGCAGGTTCCTGGTTTGCAGAGCTTTGTATGTCCCCATCTCTACCCATTTCCCTGCTGAGCTACGCTCATTTCCACCTTCTTTTGCTGCAGCTAATTGCTCCGGAGACACAAAATGCAACTTCTCTAAGAGCTGGAAGTTACTCAGGAAAACATTTATGCCCATAATTCCTTTCAGTCAGAGCAATCTAAACACCAGAAAACTCTTGTGCTTTCTTCCCTCAAAAGCATCAGGGTTTTCTTTCCTGACTGCTCACTCTTTGGGGTAATGAAATACACATGATGAATGCACTGGAAACACATACAATAATCCCAGTACACTGATGCAGAGGGCTGTGGGAGCTCCCCTGCCATGTCCTGACTACAGCCCTGTCTTGACATGCACAGCATGAAAAGCAGCTACAGGGGATCTCAGGGAAGCGCAAATAGGAACCCCACTCAAGAAAAGCTGAAGACACACGGCAGTAGGGAGGTCAGCTCTGAGCCAGCTGCAGAAGGACAAAGAAGAATAATACTCCAAGCACTCCTCTGCTCACCACAGCTCACCTTGGCTTAGGATGCAGTGTTCCCTTACAATCCCATCCCAAATGCAGAAGCATATGGTTGGGGTAATCATTGTGGTTAATTGTCATGTGCGCACGCACACACACAGAGCTCAGTGCTTTGGGATGTGCCCACACCCCATCATCAGCCAGGTGGGGGAACAACATGCCAGTGAGGTACAGATGAATCAGTTCATTCCATCCCATCATGACAGTGGACAGCAGGCTGCCACAAAACAGTACCATTTCTGAGCCAGACAACTACCTTGGCTATAATTAAAGCTAATTATTCAAAGGCACCCTGTTCATGTAGCGTTGTTCAGAAGCTCCCTGCATGAGCATGTAGGCAGCAGGGCTGTTTTTCTTCATAAAAACTTATGAGGAACGCTGCACAGATTAACAGCTTTAATGACAAAAATTACCGCTTAGAACACTGACTTCAAATCAAAGAACAATATCTGCAGACAGATATTTTCATGGTTTTCATAACAATTCATTATAGGTGGCACCAAGGGATTACATTTTTATTTCCCTTGTGTCATTTCTCTCAGACTCAGGTTCATTTCTCTTAATGAGGCAGCAGAAGATAAAGGGCAGTGAAGGCTCCTCCAATGCCTCTGCAGAGTGTGAGGAGTTTAGGGGCAAAGTGATAACTGATCCTCTAAAGGAAAAGGGAGGGCTTGGAAGGGGAGGAGGAGAGGGAGAGTGATGGGCTGGGATGTTCTCTGCCATAATGAACTAAAATTAAGACATAAATTCTCATACCTTTGTTCCGACCAGATCTAACAAAAGGGATTCAGCTTTTTAATGAAGAATGGATCAGTAGCAAAATTATTAGCTAATTAATTGTAAAGGGAAGTGAAAGAAGGAGGAAAAAAAAAATTTGCCTGAAAAGACAGGACCAAAAGTTCTTCTCATAGGCTCTCAGAATAGAAAGAAAGACCCTGAACCTGGAAGCCTTTACTTGGACAGTGAGGCCTTTCTTCACACGTAGTTTAGGATGGCAAGGCAAAGGTCCATGCAAGAAAGAATAAGAACTAAGCAGAGCTCAAAATGGAATCTGGGATTCACCTGATAGTACCAGGCTTGTTAGGACTCAGAAGATGTTCCCAGTGGAACTGGATGGAAACTCTCCTGGGAAATAGGTTTCTGTTGGAAAATAACGTGAAGACAGCACAAAAGGTTTCCAGGGAGTGGGGGACTCCTGGCATAGCCTCAGGAGACCAGGCAACTGTTTTGTTTCTAAAACCAAAAACATCAGCCCAAATGCTTCAAACTCTTCTGAGGGGAAAAAAAAAAAAAAAAACCTAAAGAGAAAACTGTCATTTCCAATCCATGGAAAGCCACCTTATTCCTGAGTTTTGTTCCAGCATTTGTTGCAACAATTTTGGTTCCCCATGAGTGGGGCAATCTGCATTTCAGCAAGCTCTGACCATCAGTTGCGGCCTCAGGGCTCCCAGCATTTGTGATTCTAAGGGACATAAAAAGAGAATTCAGGGTTCCTCTATTTTGGGGATCACACTGGCAATGAAGAATGACTCTGGAGCTTCCCAAAGTGGAACAAAACTGAAATGGGGCAACCAAAAAATCTCTAGTAAAGGGAATTGTTTTATTTGGGTTAATTCTATTTTAGATCCTTCTTCTGTCTGCCTTAAGTATTGCTTTCCTGAAAACCAGTATTTTAAGCATTGCTAGAGTTGGGAAAAAGCCTGGGAGCCTGGATGGGTAAATATATCTGACAAGCCATAGAGACAGGAGACAAAGGGGCTAGACAGGGGAAAGGAGAAACCAAGGATAAATGAGATACAGTTAGTGGCATTCATGTGTGTTTGGCTGTGGTAAAGGCAATCTTGAGAAAGAGGAAAGAAGTATTTTTATCATAGCCCCTCTCCCTCTATTTATTCTTGGCTCCCAACTTTTCATCCTGTAAATGAAAAAGGAATAGCCATCCTTTTGGGATGGGTGGGCTAGGCTGAAATAGAACCTCACTTTATAAAGTAAATATATATGGAGCATTTAGCCCACACTCTTTCTGCCTCCTTCAAACAATGAGGAATCCTTCATGCCTTGGCAGGTCCCCCAGTCACACAAAGGGGTGTTTCACACCTGCCTTCCTGCTCTGCACTGGCACCAGAGAGCACAGGCTTGCAGATTGAAAACCACAGGTCTATAGACTCCAAGGTCCCTTCCTGTCTTGTCTCCAGTGAGTCAGGCCCCAAGAAAGTACAAAGTTGACCTTCAAAAAATTTTTTTTTAAATTAATCTATATGTGTATTTTATATATATGTATCAAGAGGGTAATTCTTTGCCTTCTCTTTCCCATATTTTTCAGTCTTTTCATTTGAAATCAACAGGGCTTGAATCATCTCTCTCGTTTAATGAAGGCTGAGCTTCTTGTGGACTCACATGACAGCAGGAGGTGCTGCTCACTGAAAAGCCCAGAATGGTGGGAGACTTTGATAATATCACGAGAGTTGGTAACACGGGCAGAAGACTTTGAATAAAGCTGTCTGACCTCCTTGGCCCAAGACTTTTACAGCCAAGCAAAACAATTTCTCTGGACTCTAATGAATAGACTTCTGTCATTGTTCATCATAATAATGCCCCGATCCTGGCAAGATTACCTAGATGCTACCATAATCCTGCTAATAAGTGATGATTATAAAACACACACTCGAGGAAAAGGAAAGGTAGAATTTGGATCTTTTGCCCCAGTCTCTTCCCAAAGGAAAGCAGGATAATAAATGACTTCTGAGTGTGATATATGACAAAGAGCCTTACCAGATCAGAGTCTGCGACAGCAAAATTCAGCCACCTCACTCAGTTTTGTCTGTAAAAATATTGCTCTATTCAGTGTGAGAGGCCTGATAAATGGGGGGGACCATACTGAAGACATCTAGTGAGAGGGGTTTTTTTTCTTTCTGGGGGAAACAGCTGGAGATAGAAAAAAAAGATTGGTTTTTGTGAAACAAGCATTTTTTTTCAAGCAAGAAGACTGCCTCATAATACTATGGAAATATATGATTTTTCTATTATGTGTGACTTCCTATCCAGTGACTTCTGTTTTCTGGCAGAGTCCAGATTTTACCCACAGGCAAAACCAAGTTGCTTAAGACAGCGAAGTGTGACTGAACAGACTAGAAAAATGAAAAAAAAAAGCCAAATCAAGTGGGCTAATTCTGACTTTTTATTCTTGCAACAGAGCATGCGTAATGTCCCTGCTGTCCCATTCCACTAAGCTGCTGCCTGTTGACTATGGAAGGTACCACAGGCTACGTATCACAGGGCAAGTGATCAGAGTTTGTGTTTAAAATGTGAACATGAGGGTTTTTTCTTCGTGATTTGATCCATTATAGCTGATGGAGAACGCAGCAGAGCAGAGTTTCTCATGCTTTCTCTACTTCTTGTTTAAGTGTAAGTACTACTTCCAATGCGGACATAAAAGGAGGGCTTCATTCAGAAGCATGAACAATGTGTTAGGCAGGTAAAATACTTGCTGCATTCTGTAGCCTTAAAAGCAGGGGATGAGATATTGGTATATGCAATGAATAAGGCATAGTTAAGATTGTCTGACTGGGAGATCTCCACAGGTACAGTGTAACAAGATCAGGGCAAATTCCAGCACAGGAAACATTTAGGTATTCATCCAAGAAATACATTTCTACCCCACCTGTTATTATTCATTCCTGCTAACAATACATATGTCACCTCATTTGCACACCAGAAATACCTAGTGTGCAAGCCTGTGTGAATTTAGAAAGCCCAATATATTTTTTGCAAAAAAAATACCTTGCCTTCACAATAAAGTTATCAGCTGCTCAGCTACCACCTGAGC
Organism: Megaceryle torquata; assembly: GCA_024611175.1. Classification (NCBI taxonomy): domain Eukaryota; kingdom Metazoa; phylum Chordata; class Aves; order Coraciiformes; family Cerylidae; genus Megaceryle; species Megaceryle torquata. Next base: position 44,620 of record JANIJG010025439.1, read on the forward strand.
TAAAAAAGCCTTCGTCTTAAGGCAAGAGTCTTTCTCTTCCCACTGGATTCAATTTCAGTGGGAGCTAGGCCAGGAAATTGCTTTTATTTATATTCTCCACCCCTGGCAAAGTCAATGGCCTCATTAATCCGCTGATGGGCCAGCACCACGATGGAAACTAGAGATGCAGCAGGGAAGAGTGCTAGAGGAATTTGTGCTTTTCTTCTCTCCCCAGCCTTCACCTTGCTCCCACCCTAACCTCACCTTCAGATTCCTCCCACCATCCCTCAGAGCTCTTGCCACCATCTCCTTTCCACCTGGATCTCCACCCTTCTTGGAGATAGAAGGAAGAATATAGCCCCAAATTCCATGGATGTATTGCATCTGCTAGGACAGATTGGAAAAGGTTGAAACTAGTACACTGCCTCTGGGATCAGGACCAAATAAACCTTCACTTTCCTAAAACTGCAATAAAATTGTAATACAGCCTGTAGAAAATTAATTATGACCTGACTATGGCGAATCCAGGGAAAGTTGTCTCCCTTTCAGATCACAGTTTAGATTTCTACTGAACCCGTAGTGGAGGGGCTTCTACCCTCTCACTTCTTTTCAATACATCTTTTTATAAGTGGTGTTGAGCATGGGCTTTAATACTGTGACTGGCTTTGCTTTGACTTTTATTTTCCATATAATCTGTTTTGCAGTATAGAGACTGTTAGCCAGTCAAATAATGTTCAATCCCAGTAACATTATTGCTTAATTAATTATTATGGCAAGAATTTCTGCTAACTAGTGGGCAGTCAACTTACTCTCCTAATAGATTCATCCTTTATTAGGTATTTATTTTGGGAGGTTAACCATAATTAGACTGTGTTGAGAAGCTAAAAAATACAGAAATGGAGATTCTGGCCTGGGAATTTGTTTTATTTGCTCCTCGGATGTCCAAAGAAATTCTCGGCACAATCTGTATTCCTCCAGGTAGGGGGTTGCACAACTAAACAGCTCCAGTGTTTCTGCCAGGAGTTTGCATTTGTCTTTCCTGTACAAAAGTTATTGCCAAGCTGTAATCTTTCCCTGAAATACAGCGTGTGGAGCCAACGCTGAACCCAATTTACTGTGGCAGATGAATATAGCCAAGGTGGTGGTCTGAATGTTTGGCCTAAAGGCACAATCCAATTTTCAACTGTTTCAAAGCTATTATGTCAAAGGCTGTTTGCATAAACATAACAATAGCCGAGCTGGCCGTCAGCGGGAGCAGGAGAAGGAAAGCCTGCCCTCTCCTGCCTGCTGCCGGCAGCTGCTTGCGAGCAGGCGGACAGCCACCCAGAAAATTCCCGGCGTGGTGGGGATGGAAAGAGTCCGAATTCTCAGAGAAGAGCAGGTGGGTGCCTGCTTTCCTGTACCCGGAGCCCATCTCCGAGGCCGTGCTTGCCAGCGGTGGCTGTGTGCGTGCGCAGGAAGGGGAGCCGGCTGCCTGCCCGCAAGGTTTGCACGTACACTCGCATCATGGCAGCTGCAGGCACACACATGCACACACGTGCACACGTGCACACGCATGCATACATTTACGTGCATGTACACACATACACACATGCACACACACGCACACACGCACACGTTTACACGCACACACACGTGCACACATGTGCACACATGCACACGCACAGACACACAGACAGATTTTCACGTCTATACTGTTGAGACACTGATTAAAAAAATAAATAAAAGTAGATTCTGCCAGTGATGGAAATGGGAGAATGTTAATGACTTTTTAAACTTTTCTCAAGCTTGAGAAACAGATGTGATTATTCAATTCATTACAAGAAAAATGTCTTGCAGCAGCGTGCATGTGATGAGCTGACTGATGATGTGGGAACCTATGAGAAAGCTGTTTCCCTTATTAGAACTGGAGGATTTTCAAGCTGATGTTCTATTTCTCTTTCCCATTATGTACACACTTACATGCTTTTTAAAATAATATGAATCTGGGCTAAACCTTCAAATCCATAATAACAGCAAAATAGCAGACCCAAAGACTCTGTAACCTGCATGGATTCACATGTGGACTGGAACTTTCCCCAGATCTGCCATGTTCTGACAGTGCTTAGACTCTGGCCAAATATATAGTGGACCCAGCACTGAGGCTTTTCTCTAATGTAAAAGATGGGGAAAGGATACACTTATCTGTTTTTGGGGGGGTAGCTGGAGCGGGAAAATCATTAAATAACAGAAGTTGCCCAAAATAAACATCCTCTGCTTTAAAAAACCCACCATATATAGAACCATCAATGCACAGGGCTTATTAAGACATCTGGCAAATTATTTTTTCTGATGGGGAGAATTCTCAAGGCCTTAAACCTGGAATAATAAAGGATTTCACAGCAAAACAGATTTGCAGCATTAACATCACAAATCCCACAGCCATTTCTTAGAGTCTGAGTTCACTGGTGTCCAGCAGTTAAGACAGGACTGAAGCCAACACCAAGGGACACAACCCTACAACCACCCGACAACAAAGTCCTTCTCATCCACTGTCTGATCTCCAGTCAAAGCCAGCATTAGACACCACTAACGAATATGATAGTGTGAAGCCAGATGTGTGTGATGGATACTGCATAATGGGGTTCCAAACTTAAAATCCTTTCTAAACATGGATATCTAGAGTCTTATACCAAGAAACATAAGCTTCTGCATTGTTCCAAACTTCCATTTTTGCACTGACTGCTGTTAAAGCACACATGGTATCTAGAGCTGTGACTGGACAACTCTAGCACCTTTCTACAACTCTACTTTATTTTTTGGCAGATTAACAAAGTATGTGTCATAGAAATGGACTCTACCAAATAAATACCAAAACACCATCTATCTGAATAAAAATATGCCACTCATCATTATTATAATGCATTTGAATGACCCGGTGATCATATAAATACAACAAAAAATAAAACCATTTATCCGGTCAAAAATAATGGATAACGACTGCAGAACATTTGCAGGGGTTTGCCATGGGTGAAGTGGGTGGTAGAACATGGTACATAATCGGCTAACAAAAGGTAGACATTGAGCTAGGAAGCCAGTTGCCTCAAAAAGATGAAGCAGATCAAAGCAAAGCAACAGACAGAGAAGTAAGCGTTATGTTAGAAATATGAAAATAGTTCTTTTTCTCTGTAAGTAAAAGCACATAATACATTTCATCAGATATTTTCTTCCAGAGCCAAGGCAGGATTTGTAAATCTTGTCTTACGGTTAAGAGGTATACAGGCTTACTGAAATTAACAAAATACTGGTACAATACGGGAAAGTGTCCCCAGGGTTTTCCTTGCCTCTGAAATGGGACAAAGACAACTAAAACAATTGCATTTTTCACAGGACATCGTGATGATTAATTAGTTATGGAAGGAGCACAGCATACAGAAATTAAGAAGTGGATATATTTATGTGATTGAAAAATATTTTTATATCTATCTAAACAGTGCCTGACTTTCAGAAGTGAGAGCAGAGACTTTTTGAGCTATGCCATGAATAGTGTCCTCACAGAGCTTCTGCCTGGAAGAGCTGCTCTCTGCCTGCCCACATGACCCTCCTGACACCTTCCCCACACATGTAAACCCACTGACTACAGCTGCTGTGACTCATGTGCATAAAACTGAGCATGAATATGGGCCTTTGGGAGTTGGGGGTAGTAAGAATCATAGGACAGGCACTGAAAAGGAAAACGTGACACTGCTTTTGCCCAACTCAGTAGCAAAACTAAGTCTTCCAACTCCCAGCCTGGTGCTTTACCCACAAAAGCCTCTGCCTTCCAAGGAAGAGCTGTTGGAGCAGAAGGAACTAGGATACACTGAAGAAGCAGTGGGAACAGCTGAAAAAGACAGCTGAGAAATGCTTTAATGAAGACCAGCTTTGTTAGATATTTTTCTGCATCTTGTTGTTTTAAAGATGTATTCCTGTTTACATTGTTTCGGTTGCTGCTTCGTCCTTGGCTTTCCTGGGCCCAGTGTTAGATCCTCTTGTGGAGACCAGGATGTTTGTGATTGCCCTTCTGCTGCTGTGACTCGGATGTTAGAAACTGCTTAGGCATAAACAAAGCCTACAACCCTCAGAGGCACTCCCTCAAAGAGGGTTGTGACAGCCCGAGAAAGACATCAAAAGTCAGTTCTCAGCTCCATCATGGCACATTGGGTGTACCAACTTCAAACAGGGCATGTACATATCCACAGAGTCATTCTCTGAAATAGATGTGAGATTTTTTGCAGACAGAAGTTTCAGTGCTTTGCTGAGTAAGGAAAGCTCACACGTAAGCGTTCTGCTGAATTGCACTTTGATTGAACGCAAAGAAACAAGAAGCAACTGACTGCAGGAGGGAAAACAGAAAAAGTAGTAAGGCTGACATGTTTTATTAGAGTCTCACATGACTGGGACCCTACAGACAGAGTCCTGCACTCATGCATGTCCCTTGCATGGTAGCTCAGCTCAGGGGGATGACTCCATCAAAAGCAGAACTAAAAAGATGTGTGTAAAGCCACAGATCAGAGCTGCTTTTGTGTAAGCAATAGTTCTGCTTCACACTCTCTGCCAAGTCATTACACTACATTTTTAACACACCTGTGTTTTTAAGGACCCAATTCCTGGCTTTCTGAAGCACAGCTATGTTTAGACAAGGGGAACCAAGAATATCCTTGAGCTCCTTTATCCATGTGGGCCCTGCTTCAGTCTCATTACAATACCCTGATTTTTAAGAGCATGTGTCAAGCAGGAGTTAAAACACAAAGCAACAGACTCATGACCTAGACACTGGAAGAAGCAGCCCCCTAAAAGCAACAGCCAGCACCAGAAGGTCAGTTAGTCAGTCATAGAAACTCTGAAATGAAAAAAGGGGAAATTAGTAGAAATCTGAGGATCCTGCAGTTCCATGATTTAAACCACTGAAAAATGGGGATAACATCTGCCGATGAGGTGCAGACACTACAGCATCCTGTGTGAAGCCAGCAAGTCCTAGCTTTCTCTCATGTTGGTATTGCAAAGCTTCCGTAACATTTGTGAAATGTTTGGAGAGCCTGGGATGAAAGATGATACTGGAGAGCAAAGTAGCATTGTTCATTTGCGTTAGAATTAAGTCTGCATGCTGACAGCAAAGTAGATGGAATGAAAAATGTTAAAGGCTCAAAAAGGCTGCAAATTTCAAGATGCATAAAGGGAGCTGCCTGCTTTTCCCCTTCCCCCTTCTTCCCATCACGCTCAGATGTAATAACTTTCCCTAGTTCCGTGGCTCTCACATAGCTAATGCTGTGTTCGGTTGCTGGAGACTTTACAGATGCAATGCATTAGCAAAGCCTGCCAGTCGGCATCCTGTTTTTCCAATCACTCTTCTGAAACTCCTCCACTTTTCTCAGAGGTTTTATCAGAAAGATGTTCCTCTGAAACATTTCAGTGAGGGGATCTGACAGCTCTTCAAACACCAGCTGAAATTCATTTGTTTTCCACTGCTTCCTGTTTTTACAAGTTCATTAGTGTTTCACCAAGATAGACTAAAGATTAGAAACTTTCACCAGCCATGATGGATCCCTGACATATAAAGTCATGGGAGATTGTCTAAACCTCCACATTACATATACAAACACAAAAATACATGGTCCGTATAGGTCTAAACATACAAACATAGAAGCATCTACCAAAAAAGTGTGAGAGCTGTGTATTTAAAAATCTCTTTGCCTGTCTCCACATATGTTGAGGAAGGCAGCCATGATGTGCACGCACACACACCCCAACACGCATACCTAGGAAAAGCAAAGGCCCCATTGTGGGCAGCCTGACACTGAGCCTTTTTTTTTTTTTTTTTTTTAATGGAATTTCTGAGGCCAAGAAAGTAAATAAGCGCCTAAAGTATCTCAGCTGTGGTCCATAGGTCAGGGCTGCTCTCAGGACAAGCAGGAGGCAGAAAGCATGTACAGATGCATTCCTGAGGACTCACAGGGGCTGAGTGTTGGAGCTCAATGAAGAAGGCACTGTGTGTGCTCAAGCATCCAGACTTTTAGCATTATCTGTCTGGTACATTAATATGCTAATTGTAAGAGAAGAAACGTGGAACTAATTCCATGTATCATTCATGTAAGAGCATCTAGGTAGCGGTGAGATAGGGTTGTATCAAAACAGACATAATCATATTACTTTTGATGTATACTAGACCAGGACTACACAGTATGTTCTCCTATTTAAATAGGTTAACAGGCTGTTTAGTTACAAGAGCAGCAAGAAAATTGAAATCTATTTCTACTTTTCACACAGAAGCTGCTTTGTTTTGTATCCCTGAAATGCAGCCAGACTGATGCTTCTTATAAATTGCAGTTATGAAGAAAACAGCAAGAAGCAAGAGAGGCAGTCTTCAGATTAGTAAATCTATTTATTCCCAAAGTCATAAACCATTATTTTGATGTTAATAATGATGATTTAACAGTTGGCCCTTAAACTGTCCATCTTCTTTTTGTGTTTTGGTTTTTTTTTTTATTCCCACTTTCACAAAATCCCCAAGAACTGATGTATTACAAATTATGATGGAAAAAAAAAAAAGGTGAG